>JAAAKL020002188.1:0-27133 GCA_010016065.2 Carybdea cf. marsupialis auct. non (Linnaeus, 1758) | reverse complement strand
CCAACTTTACTCCTAATCTACTCCTGATTTACTCCCAATTTTGAAGTGGCGCAGTGCTGTACGCTTATTGTCTTGAGATCTTGTGACGTCGTCCCCTCCAGATTTACTCTAGAACAGGTCACATGATTAAAATACTCGCTTCTGATTGGCTCGCTCTAAAATGTCGGCATCCCTTTGGCCCAGAATCGGTAATTTTACTACTACTTATGGCTTACTTGTTCAGACCACACCTTTTTTTTGGGGGGGGGGGGTATTAAAATGAAAGGAGAGAAACAAGTGCATTTAAGGAATGTATCAAAACCAGAAATGAAATAAAATTGTAAAAGTACTTTGTACGGATTGTAAGGTCGTTCAGATGTTGATTAGAGCTTATTCCAAAGGAGAGCCCCAAGGTTATCAAAACTTCCTTTGCATTACGCCATATGACAAGTGTAACCAATATGATATTTGTGTATTTTACTTAAGGTCAGTGTGATAGACCCCCTTTGTGTGAACAAGCTTTTTATCGATCGATGTAATACCCCCTGCTTTGATTGCGCAATTTATCCGCAGAATATTGTCAAGATTTTAAGTATATTGGGAGCAGATGAACAAGAGAAGAATTCATGCAAGGCTGGTGAAAATGTCAAGTTAAAGATTATGGGAGTAGAGGAAGAGGTAATTGTCTGTTTGAAAGTTCAATGCGTATTTTACAAATTTGATAACTGGAAAGTATAACTTCCTGGTTACCGAATCAAATTTTTTAAAGTTGTTTTACGTACCTCAATAAATTGAGGTAAAGTCGTTTGTTCTGAACCGGAAAGATTCATCTGCGAAGTAGCCAACATGAAGTATATGATTATTGGTAATGTTTTCAAGTGATGATAATTGGTAGTTAAGGCATGTATAATAATATAACAGTCTATTCTAGGATTGCAAAGTAATTATAGTAAATCTTTAATTGGTTCGTAGGAAATGTGTAATAAAACTTTTTTATCTTCTCGATTCTCATTCTCGATTTTTCCCAAAGAACTCGCCTCGAATCTGTCAAATATACGAGGCTTGAATTATGTTACATTCATAGCGTCCACTAGCATGTATCCAGAAAGCCAGCCCAAACTATTTACGTGGGCCAACAACTAGTATTAGGAAAGTATTTAGGAAAGGAATGAAAATGTGAAAATAGCGAAACACGAAATTTCCGTGTTAAATATAAGGGTTGTGTGGATCATCCAGCTGAACATTCAGATGCCTCACGGAAAGATCAAACATTACCAACGACCTCCCAGTGTATGGCCTGGAAGTCAGATGTACGCTACTTCTTGGAGAAGTGGGATTGGGATGGCTGTAAAGATTAGAAGGACCCAGGCGAACCATTGTGAGAAGTGTAGTATTACTTTATTTGCTACAGCATTTACTGCCCTTTAAGCGAAACTTTCTCACAACAAGTGGCTCTTCACAGGGGTTGGTAAGTGGAGGAAAACCCCAGTGAACAATCATTGACATGTCGAAAGCATTAATCATTTGCTTCGAGAAAGGATGTAAATTGTAAGATTATTAATCCTGGGGAGAAAAATGCCAAGATGTGCAGATGGAGAATGTTTTCAGTAATGAAGAAAAAAACGGTCGCAATGAAAACAATAGGAACGTACATACATTAGGCTTACACAAGATAGGGGTAGTAGTGATTTCTCCCTTCTATGAATTCGGAGCTTGATAAATAACCACCATTTCAATTGCCTATACATCTTAACTATTCAAAGGCCGGTGTTTGCGAACTTGACACACAATAAAAGATTGTACCTTACGTACTTCACTATATGCTATGAATATCATTTGCTTAAACGTTGCCTTGTATATATTTCTAGGAAGTACTTCCCGGATTTATTATTTGCTCAAACGATTCTTTGTGCAGCACCGGGAAAGTGTTTGATGCCCAGGTAAGAATTTACCCTAGTCTACTACCTTTTTGATATTGGTGGTAAACCAATTTTGGGGTTAGCTTGGTTTCTGTCTCTGAAGTAGTGTGTTCGGTTATTCAAAACCATTCGAAATTCCAGTCAGTGATTTTGGAAGTCTGAAGTACGAATGTTATCTTATTAGCGTATCGAGGAGTTTTACAGCGTCGTCACCTACTTTGTATTATTGATTTTCAAGGAAAGATTGTCATCCCCCTCCTATATGCCCTTGAACACTTGGTTTTACACCCACCCCTCCTCCCCTCGCCCATACCTTTTACAACTTTTCTATTCCTTTTTGTAAGTGTGATCAATCAGTGTACACTTTAAGTTTCCAACTTCAATTTAGAGGTGAAGAAAACGTTGATATGGAAAGATTGCAGCTAGTTGTTGTTTGCTATATTGATATTTATGGCCATTAACTGATGTTCTAATACGTTGTTTTATTTCGCTCTTTTATTAACAGGTTGTCATTCTTGAGCACAAATCAATTATATGCCCTGGATACAGTGCTGTATTACACGTCCATAATGCAGTAGAGGAGGTCGCCTTGCAAGTACGTTCCTTCCTTTGCTGAAATAGTGCACGTACCATAGAATGTAAACTGTTTTACTATACTGAAACCACATTGACGTGTGTATTCACGATCAATCGATTAAGGAGTAGACTCGTGGTAGAAGATGAGATTATAGACAAAATCAAAATAACTGCCTATGCAATTCCGAGAGTAGTGTCTATTTACACCCAAACAAACAGTAGCTGGGAAGGTGGTTTTGGTTTTTGGTATTGCTTCATTGTTCATTGATTGGGATGAAAAGAACGTAATCTTACTTGTTAAAAAATAAATGCCCTTGGAAACATCCCTCAACACGATTTGAAGAAAGGTAATTTTAAGTATTTGTCAAACAGCTGTCAAGCCAGTGCTGATATAGCAATGATATTATTTGTCAGCAATTTCACTTGAGTGCTGACTAAATGTTTCAATGTACCCTTTCGACGTTCCTTGTTTCCCAACTTGTTAGGTATCTGGTACCTTTCAGAAACTTGCTTACTTCTTGGGTTCTTTTGTCGCATATTTAACGGAAATCAGGAACTTTTGTGCAATTTGCCTACTGTAGGTGGTATACATTTGCAATTTTCGATTGCTTACTTCAGCCCTTCTGTACTCAGCAAGTACTCTTAGTTTCCCTCTTTAAAAATAGTGATACGCAATTTTGGATTGTACCATTTGGAAAGAAATATTTTGTTTACTTGTAGTAAATATGTTGTGATAAATAAATGTGTGGTTCTATTGTGAATTATCTCCCACCTCCCCCTTCCCCCATTATCAAATTTTCTTACTTACTTTCTTACTGTGAAAGATGCCTCAGAAAACAACGCTAATTTGTGGGCTATTAATAAGAATTAAATTTGGGGGACTTTAGAATGCCAGTATCACCCAAAACGTATGTAAGTTTTAGAACCCATGAAACATAACGTTTGGTACCTTCTAAAGCACAAGTCATCCTCAACAATGTCTTGAGCAGGTACATTTCTACGTCAGAAACTCACTAAGGAGATCCTAGTGTGCGAATACAAAGGAATCTATTACTATGACACTCTGTTTCCATTTAGGCTCTCATTGCTACGATTGACAAGAAGACTGGGGAAAGGAGTAAGACCAGGCCAAGGTATTGTATGAATCGACTACATTGTACACCGCACTCAGTAAGATTTGATCCGTAGAAAAGGACATGTCACATTTAACACACTTTTTGCCCTCGTAAATACGCGGAAAGGTCTAAAACTGTTATTAACCAATGAAATTATTTATGGTATGTACGAAATTTTAGGGTAGTCGCACAACACGTTGCAGTTAACGAATATGATAAGAAGATATTTCAGTGATTTAAACAAAGGTTTAATGAGATTTAAGCCTTGTGAATTTTGCTTCTTTGTAGATTTGTAAAACAGGATCAAGTATGCATTGCTCGATTTCAGACAGCAAATGTAATTTGCCTGGAAACGTTCGCAAAGTTTCAACCAATGGGACGCTTTACTCTTCGCGACGAGGGTGAGAAACGTTTTATTGTTTTTCTTGTTTGTTATCGTATGCTTTGATATCTTGAACGTCACAGGTATAGCGGTCATTGTCATAAGATCATGCTGGTTATCCATTTCTTCCGCCCAATAGCTGGCATTGCACAGTTTTGTTCTCGTTTTACGTCTTTCGTGTCTATTTCAGTTTGTATCCACCCTTCTTGTCAGTATATCGAAATATTTATTTGTTTGTGAGTTAATGACACTTATGCCTATCTTCATAACAAATGTTCTCACATAATGTAACGTCCTTAAAAGACAATGATGTCAGTCGATCAGATCTTTTTCATGGAAATTGCTGCCATCACCACGCACATCATCACGTGATCATATATGTAGGGGTTTTATTTAAAGCTCTCATTTTGTCAAATTCTTCAAATGATATTAAACGTGTTCCGTTGCGTAGTGTAGTGGCCATTATTTGTTTAATTTTTAGCCCCTCCAATATAATTTCGGTGGAACATGCTGTGTTTATTATTCTTATTTAAATAAATATCCACGAACTCGAGATGTGTTACAGAAGATTCTGCTTTCTGTCTTCTCCAATCCATACCTGAGTCTCAAGACTAGTGTTTGAAGCTCATAAATGGGCTAACTTTGAATTTAATGACCTATAGCTTTATTTGGTATCATTGGAAGCGCAATTATATGTTATATAATCATAAAAAGAACCCCGAAAATCCCAAATGGGGATACGTTTTGTTGATTGATAAATCATATGTAATAATGTTAATCATGTTTTCAGCCGATTCTGATTCGCCAACTCTACGTTATTCTCGTTTTTATCCATCAGTGTAGATGTCCACGTGTAAGAAATAAACACGGTTTTCTACCCCGTTGCTCACATTAATGCGAGTAGGGATTTACAGTTAACAATTGATGAACTGGGGAGTAGAATAAACGGGCAAACGCAGGGTTAACATGGAGGACAGATCAAGTAGGGAGGGGCTTCTTTTGGGAACAATGCATACGAGGAATAGACAGTTCTCACTGTAGCTCAAAAAATGAACTCCAAACTAACAAAAATGAACTATTCTTAATCATGTTTTAATGAAACTGTTTTTTCTGTGTCGGCAGTCACTTCCTGTCGCGTTTTGTTTGTATGTTGATAGTTCTCAACTTGACCGATGTCAACATTCGGCGTAAGCTCATATATTATTTTCTTTCAATTTTTTGACAAATATAGATAAAGATTTACTGTTGTGTTTTCAGATTTGTCTCCTCATTTTATGTCAAGAAGTAACAAATTTGATGTCGAAAGAGTTGCAGGAGTTTTCTTAACATTTCAGAAATAAATGTGTATTACCACCATATATGTTAGCTAAGTTAGTTATTACCCATATGTTGATAGCGGGGTATTTACGCAGTATTTTTGATTACCCAACATATAAGTAAAACGGAAGAAGGGCAAGCTTAACAGCAACTGTTTGTAACAGTTTCAGTAAGTCTAGATGAACGCGAAGTCGCTTGCTCAAGAAGTATGGTAATAGGATTCAAATACATTTCATTTAGCTTTTGAGTGGGGCTGGAAAAGGATGTGGGAGGTGTTAATAAGACTCCGTAGATTTATTTCTAAATGCCAATTTTAATGTCGAAAATCATAACTTATTCCATTTATCTTTCTTTTAGGGAAAACTATCGCCATAGGCAAAGTACTTAAAATTGTAGAAAAGCCAGGAGAAAAGTAATTTGAGGACAAGCAACAACTTAGCCTGGAACTAGGAATTTATGATGAACATTGCCCGATTGTTCGATGGAAACATTTCGCACAAAAGAAACAGTGCACACTGTAGGTAATGCATTGCAAAGTGACCATCAAAACATCAAAGGATGTGAGAATTTATTCTTCGCGAAAGCCGGAAAACCGATATGCATTACGTCATCGTACTTGGCTCATGGAATGTATGACGTAGCCTATAACGTGCACAAGAAGATAGCATGTTATAAATAAGAGATTTAAAGTCATCGTCCCGCCCTTGCACCAATTGACGCAGAAAATATATGATGTTAGGATTTATCGTCATCCTCTTTTTTCGAGCAAGCAGGTACCAATGATGACGTAGTGTCTCTTCAATTATGTGGCTGTAGTCAGAATCATGACCGCAATAGAATGACAGTCACCGTAACACCAGGGACTAGAGAACATTGTTATGTGCCGAATATTCTATTTTAGAGGGAAATCTTTAGATAAATTGAAGGTCTTTTGTGTAGTCACATCGCAATACAGCAATGAAGAGTCGACAACATCAGAGAGCATACTTTGCTATTTATTATTTCATGTGAAATGCGCTTGATTGTTTTTTAACAGTCCATAAGTAATTGCTTGTGGTGATAACTTGTCATAATGTGTAATTATTACAGGACAGAGGAAAAGTTTATTTACATTCCACAATAATGCCTCGTTCGTTCAGAAACTACTTTCCCCGTGATTGTTGAAGCGATGGTTATTCGGAAAGAATATTCGCTCTCTTTCCACAAAATTTGATCCCCATCTCCAATTTTCAATTTCTATTTCTTTTCAACTCCCCTTGAATGACTATTTTCAAGTTTCGCTACCTCTAGAAGCGAATAGCAGACAGTTGTGATTCAATTTTATTCAATGACTAGTTTTATCAACCAAAGAGATATTCTCCTTCTTGCTGTAAATTTCGTAAATCTTTAGTTCCAGTCTAACAGAGTCGATATGTTTTTAACGTTCCCCGTCGCGTTTACAGTGTAATAATGCCAGATCGTATGGGAGTAACCGGTCGAACTTAACTCACTAGTTCGACTTCTACGGTGTAGGATGCCCTTTCAATTTACTTTGTTCTATGACCAGAGTTAAGAAGCGGAAATTGCCTTAATTAATGTCGAGAAAGCAAAATTTTGCACTAACAAAACTTTTTGTAAATACAAGGAAGCAAAAAGTAGGTCTATTAATAGGAGAATGTATGCGTAAAGATGTTGCCCCTTCCCCTTGTAGCCCCCTTCCCGTTTTGCGTGTTACACCCATTCGAACGAAGAGATGAACTGCTGTTTAATGACTACAGAAGGCCGTCCAGAACTAAAGTGTTATTACTGTTACCGTAGTAGTGAAACTAGAAAGACCTCGAGAAAGATTGTTACTGAGTAATTTGTTGTGTTTTAATTGTCATCATGAACTCTCTAGACACGAAGTTGTGCAAAGAAAAAAGAACAATGGTCGTCTTTTAATTTCTTGCAATTTATTTCGTGCGTTATTTTTGTCAGCGCAGTTTAACTCCCAAATATCTAAAGCTGTTGCCTTCTAACAGGACACTAGATACAGTCGCAAAAGCGTAAGTAACCCAGAATTTTTTGTGTTGGCCTTTTCCATTCTTAGATAATGCCTCGTGTGGTTCTGAATATGTTGATACATTATATTGTATGTTTGCATTGAGCTTAGTAGACATACGCTTCATGAGGAATTACAACGTGGATTTTCGGTCTTTGTCAATGCTTCTGTTCGCTGCGTACCTTGTTAGCGAAAAGGATATTTTCGAACGCCGTCTTTCACAATTCTTGGATTTTATCGGGGAAAGATTTCTAGGGCATGTAGCCGTTATAGTATGATCATAGACTCTTGGTCGACGTTCATTATCCTTATCTGAAGCCTCTTTTACTTTTCTGTAACTTTATGTGGTGTTGGAATGACTTCGTTTGTTGTCGTATAGTTTGCTATAAGAACTTAGTATGGCTTGATAATAGTATTACATTACCTTCTTCTGTGTTGGAAGGGGTCATTGCGCTTTTTCTGGCTCCACCGGAAGCTTGTGTACCGGTGCTGGTCAGTACAGAGAGCTTGAATGGATGCTGTGGCTTATTCCCGCACACACCCCACGCCCCCCGAGAACCAATGCTGGCAGGGCAATAGACTAACTCCCTCTTCGTGATTTAGGACCAAAATAAAAGGAAACTGCTGTAGAATCTTATTCCATTATTCCTCATGTTGTGAAATCCTTTATCTTCATGAAGTTGTCTTTACACAAGCTTCATATTCTTCATTCTATGTAATGCCAAACATTCATACTTATGTTCCCTTCTTACTTTGACTCCAGTTGAACTCTAGTATTTCAGTGGTCATTACGTGCCGAATTGCCCAGTGACAACGGAACATTTCCATATACGATTGCTCGTACCCATATAATATCGGTATTTTGGCTTCTATCCTTGATTGGGAAAAGTAGATTATTTGATGTCGTCTAGTGGCAGATGTAGAAGCGATTGTAGGTGGAAACGCGATACTGCTTAAGCTGTGGTGGTATGTTGAGCGTTTTGGATGTGCGGCAATAACTAATAATCCCAAGCCAATCTTTCAGTTCTTCAACGGTTATAGGGCCCCACTGTGAAATTCCTTCTAAGCACTTAGTAATGCTTTGATTGGCATAACGATTTGTTTCTCTGACAATTAGATTAACAACATTTGCTGTTAATAACAGCAAAAAGAAATCCAAAGCAGAAGCCGAAGAGGGAAGAACTGTTACAGGTCCCACCCTTTGAGTGAACGAGCTTGGGCAAGCAGTCCTACTACCTGGGTCAACTTCATTAAGTCTACAGTGTCCCAAAATGGTATTTCGTCGCCATTTAGTTTTCTTTTCTGACCTATGCCAACTGTACATGAATCAATGGTTTGGGAAATGTCCTCTCAATCCTTAGTCACTGGCATCCGTCACATAACAACATCTTCAGTATCTCCTTCACATACTGAAGTAATTTCTACGTCAGAAAACCTCTCTTGGTCTTATTACCAACATCAGAGAAATTTGAATCATTATCTGATACTTCTCCATCACAAGGAATATCAGATTTCTCCTCCAAATAAAGCAGAGCTTCCTCAGTATTCACCGTTCTCTTGAACTCTGGCATTTTCTCAAGCAGAAAATCAACAGAATTTAAGCTTTGTGAACTTAGTTTTTAAAATGATGCAAGCGAAAAGCTGCAATTATGAAACATGGCTCAAAATGAGGCCAAATGCTTCTAGTAGCCTCGTGTTAAGTTTTGTGGACGTGCAGCAATCCCTTGTGGTCCAATTTTGTTTATTATTAGGGGCAGTGTAGGTGTTCGATATATCGGACACAATTGTCAGAAAGGGTTTAGCGTTTTGTGCTTTTTTTTGAAAAGCATTGCCAAAGTAGAAGTTGGATGATTTCCCAAAAGTATTACCGATGGTACAAATATTGGGCGTGACGGAGGTGTGAACTCAACCGGGCACCTGCTCGTCCTTCCCTGAAATCCACAGGCGAGCGTATGCCGTTTTTTTTAAAGTGTTTTTGCGAAAACTAGTCTTGATTTTGCTACAAAATATATTTAAAGTTATATGAATCTGTTATGCTTGACCGTTTTGAGTAAAGCAAAACCACCCAAATGGACGAGGCTGATTTGATTGAGCAGCAACCATGGTCCTTCCTCGAGCCAATGCAACTTCACAAACTTAATCAGTTCCTCTGTACTCAGCAAGACGTGTCCAGCAATTCTTTTAAGAAATAAGGTGTTGGCAGACTGTCAAAGAAGGAGAGTTCCGTTTTATCTAAAATATTGATGTGAATGAAGATTATTGTGTGCAGGTTTATGATATGTAATATGAACTAATAACAATGCATTTTCACTTGACGGGGCTAAATAGCTGAGGAAAGTTGGGACAATGCGAATCATACTATTCCACTAACCCACATTGTATGAATAGTAGGGGAGTGGATTTTCCAAATTCCATCAGGAAGGATATCCAAGATGCCCTGTAGGGAGCCAAATCCCTTCGATCGATGTAATACAAGTAAAATATGAACGACGGTGCTTTCGTTCGCTGATTAACCGGCTCAACAACTTCGTTTCCATCAGTATAATAGTAAAAAAAGATTTTTTTTATAATTTGCCTTTTTAAAGTCTGTTGAGAAGTTATACGCATCTTAAGACACCCTCAGTTAGAGCCTATTGAGAATTATTTTCAGGCGTATTCACAGATCTGTAAAAGGCACTGGATCGGGCATCTTCCGTCTTAATGTGAGGTCAGTTGCTGGACGCCATTTCAGTCCCCATGAAACAACGCTTATAAACAATGTAACGTAAGATGGCGGACCTTCCCGCACTACTTTAACTAATGGAGGCCAGTACTCGTGACTACACTTTCCCGCAGTTGGTAACAATATGAAGCTCGATCCACTCTTTTTTAGAGATAAGGGCGTATTCCGAATGTTACGTTTTTAGTACCCTGGATTTGGAAGTTGCTTATCACGTGTGAGTACTTTCCTCCAGGCTAGTTCTGCTCTATCACTTACACACGCCTCAAACGTGCCTTCCCTTGTTGCCGTTTGAACTTGAACATGGTGATCAGAATTAATAACAGGGGGGAAAAATTCGACATACTCAAACTGAGCACGACAAACTGAGCACGACAAGTAAAACTACACCTCAGTCTACTCAAAATTGAAGTGAATTTGTGCATGTAAATCATGTCTTACCCATCATACGAGCACGTAAATGGCTCCAGGGATGCCTTCGCGATGGAAAGACATCGAGCAACACACTTGATGGGAAAGTTCCAACGCAAGTCGAGGGACACTGTAGTACGTATGGCGCCGTAATCCAGTTTTAGCCCTAGGATTTTGTGTTCCCAACGTGTAACAATGCGAATTTTTTATGTCGCACTAGACAGGGAATACTTGGATCCCAAGCCCTTGTTATGATTGCTGTAACCCAACAATCCTTTATTACTCATTACGTTCTCCGCGAACGCTTGGTCAACCATCTAGGACCAGTGGAGATGAAGTAGTCGATCCTCGTCGCCTAGTTGACTTTCCTTTCTGATATGTAGTCGATTACTTACTTAGTCAACAAGTTGTGGGCAGCAGGAGTAACAGCAGGTTCCTAGCGTTCGATGTTGACGATTACCTTAGAGGTCATTGCAATCTTGTGAAATACTCATCTGTTTACTATAGAGAGAAGTATTATTAAGGTCCAATACCCATTTGCTGCATTCAGTCTCGATCACTACGCTTTTGTTTTGATCTTGAGTTATTCCTTCGAACAGGCCTGCTTTCGTTCGCTCTTTTTATCCACGTGTTCTATCCCGTTGTTAAAAGCATTCAACATGTTCTATGAAGAGGAGGCTTTCTTAACTAGTATTTATTTTTTACTTGGTTCGACATAGAAAAGAATATACAAACTTGACTTCTTGATAACCTTGATGGAAAAGGCTGTGTAGGACCCATTCTTCTTGGGCATCAATATTCATTATCCATTTAAATGAAGTGGGGTCAATCTTCCAAGGGCACATTTCTTTCAACTGATATGTGCATAGCAGGGACTACGGACATGACATCACACTCCCAATGCAACTCAACAAATGTCGCAGGAAGCATCCAACAGACTGTGAAAGATAAACAAAAACAATTTCTATCTGAGCGGGAAAATGAATATGCATCTAAGAAAAGCGATGTAACCACGTGAAATTAAAAGCAGGGCAAAAACTGGTCAGTTATGATTTCTCTGTTGAGTCTGGTTGCCAAGATTTCATGCGGCAGAGAATGTGATGCAATTTCCGGATAATCAAGGCCACGAAGAACCACAAAAAGCCTGTATTCGCAGGATATGCGTATGTCACACCACCCCCTCTAGATGCGCGCCCGTTCATACCATGTATTTGTCTTTGAACATCGAAGTCGAAGTAATAAGCTTAAAAACATCAGCTCGGAATCATGAACAACGTTTTAGGACCGTTTCCTCAGACTTGTATACTTCAGACAGAGCATGATCCTCCAGGGTGTAAGGCAAAGTCAAGCTAATATCTACAGTATTTATCATGATAACAAGAAAGAAGGTCATCCGTGCACGTAAACCTTCGGTTTGTTTTCTTAAAAATGGACCACTGACGGTCTTCTTTCAATGTTTTTACAGTACATCTGAAGTACGGACCACTGCACTTCTTGTTTATCCTCAACAAATACGTCGTGTCGCCTGTTAGAGGTACACAGGTTACATGTTCAGAAATATAAAAAACGTTCAGCTGTGCTAACACGCAGACTTCTGAGCTTATGATTGATCAATGCTTCTCCTTTTGATTTCAATCCTATGGTAAAACGTCCTGTTGTTTCCATACCAAATGAGGCTATCAGTAATGTTAATCTCGAACTAGTATCTGCTCACCGCCGCTGGAACGAGAGTCAAATACTCGATCATCAAGTCGATCTATTAACCTTAATCTGTATCGGTAGTGGTATATTGTAATAGTTAATTATGTAACAACTAGAAAACTGGCTCCGAAAAATTAGGAGAGGGCAGTTTCAGATGGCAAGTGTGGACTAAGGAGATTGACAGCACCAAAATGGATGAGATCATTGAGATCGTTTATTTATGATCCTTAAGATAAAAAACCAGTTGTTAAATTGTTTAGATTTTTAAATCCTATGTAAAGCTATTCTTCCACATAGAAAATCCCAGTCATACTTCTCATATACTGAACTGTTGAACATAAGTAATTTGAGCAAGTAAATTTCAAGCTCGTTTTGGCAATTTTTCTCCTCTTGGAGTATTCCCTTTACAATTGTTTTCTTATTGCACGGTAATTCAGCTTCCGCATCATTTGTTCGTATTTTGACTTGTTTACAAATTTTGCACGTTTCTCTTCTCTCGTATATCATCAACATAGGTATGAAAGTATTCTGTTTACTAGCAAATTTATTACTCTTTCTGACGCACAATCGTAAAATTATTTACATGTTGGCACATGATAATCCAATATCGTGCTTATTCATATTTCAACTTTGTATAAGTAAGCGTTATTTCCAAGTTTCCAATTTTTTGTAAGATTTCACCAAACTTTACAGAGTGTAGTCTGTCTAGTGTTGCTTTTATCACTTCCGAGGTTGCATTGACCTTCTCGCATCTTGTACAATTCACCCGGTTGTTTTGGGGTTTTTGTCTCATGGCACAGATAATTGCTCCCTTCACTGACGTCTCAAAACAAAGTGCAAGCGACTTGTTGTCAGCCACCCCTTACATTACGAAGAGAAGATTTGAGATGATTAAGTTGAAAAGGTAGTCGATAAAATCAAATTGTGTCACTGCAAGGGTTCGAACCGGGGACACATGCTATCGAGAATTGGATGCCATCCTCTCTTCACCATATTTGACAATGAAACGGTTGCTATCCACTGGTCTCTAAAAAAAGACTGGATCGACCTTCCCATAGTTTTCAACAGCAAAAAAGTGTAGTCACGAGTATTGGTCCCCATCAGTAAATATAGTGCGCGAAGGTCAGCAATGATACACAACATCGTTTATAAGCTCTTTTGATGGGGACAGAAATGGCGCCCAACGACTGACCTCAGGCTGAGACGAAAGATGCTCGGTCCTGTTTTTTAAGAAATGCTATCCTGCCTTTGCGTCGAACTGAATGTCCTTAAGAGGGGAGGATTGGGAGCTAATTTAGAAACTAGAGCCAATAGATGATGTTATCTTAATTGTTGCAGTGGCTTTTATGGGCAACAATGTCATTTGTAGAACTCCTGAAATGCGAATCAAAGGGATTTTTTACTCGTTAATCTTGACTCATAGAGAGGAGTCACGTTTTTTAAAAGACTTTAGATCAATTTACAGAGAATCCAACAAAGCTTTATGAAAAGTTCATACCTTGACGTCACAGAAGGAGTCTTTCTTTGTAACGTGGTCAAATTTATTGTCACTTGATTATTAAAGGACCCCTAAATCAAATGAATGTAATACACTGCATTATTGTAGGCCCTTTTAGTTTTTCAGAAATGTTTTACGATTCAGATGACTGATGGCAGTCCTTGTTACTCCTTAATTATAGACCTTACAAGATCCAAAATCTTGGGAGGCGCATGCCCTTAATTGTGAGATCATACAATACATACATACATGGTCTTATATACGTGGAAAGCAGGGTTGGGTTCGAAGGTGGGATTGAATAAGATCCATTATTCCTGACAGTGTTATGGAATTGTGCATCATGAATGATAAAACATGCAACATAGCAGAGAGTCACAAATACTCGGTTTTGCTCAGTCTTAGATGTTGAAAGTCAGTGTCAAATAACAGATACGCAGATGATATACGTGACGCGTGTTCGCAGTTGAAGGATCCACAGACAAGTATGAATGTATCATGAACAAAACTATATTGCAATGTTAACTTGAATAACTCTATCACAGCAGGCCGGACATAAATAGAACACAACTTCAATTCAAGAGAACGGTTTCATGCTACTTCCCTGCAGTGAACAATTTAAGAATATAACACAAGATGATCACAGGGGTTCAATATTGCAACATGGAATTTGTAGTTCTACATTAGATCCTGATTATACGGTGTCAAACCCAACCCAGCACGAATTCTAATGGATTCGATCTTATCTATAGGGTGTTTAGATGGGATTGGATCCACTTGGATCCACAGGTCTGCATGCAGTTTGAATCAGCCAAACCAGAGGTTACTTCTATTGTAATCCAGATCCAAACTGGTACGGATACCAGATCCAAGCGTACGGATCCACCAAAACCCATGTAAACGCAAGTCCGATCCGTACCATATCTGTTATTTTGATCCGTACCCGTGTGAACAGGGTCTTAGTTTCCACCATAATCCAAGACCCAATATTTAGCAATCACTTTGAAGCTGCACACCATGTTCGGTGATGAATTGTTAAATGTGCCTTGGAAAGCTATCCATATCCGCTTTGTAAAGAAGCTACAAGTTGGGGAAAATAAGAAGAGAAGGCTGAGAAGAAGGTGAATGCATGATATCAAAGAGAATTACAAGAAGATTATTACCATTGAAAGAGGACACCTCACATACAGACGGTCCCTCTCGATATTGGAGTCAAGCCTGTTGACAAAATGATGACGATGATGATAACGATGATAATGATGATTGTTTATGGCTTGCTTGAATTCCTGCATGGATATCAAATTGGTACCGATCCAAAAATTTCGAGGCTTCATAGAAATCAAGTATAAACGGGTTCAGGTACTAAGTTTTGAAGATTTACATCTTCTTAGGTTTTATTAAATTATCATGTAACACGCGTGTTTCTTTGTATATCATCAAGTCGGTAAATGACAGAAAACCATTGGGGTAGAGACACCAAGAAGCTTAAATCAGTCTGTGATAATCCACCCACCTTTATATATTCGTTATATATATTTAATGTGACTTCCGTTTGTTAAGAACGTGATAGTAATCTCACGGTCAGATGTAACTAAAATTAACTTCAGTATTGGGAAGACCATACATCCCTTTCTATTACTTTTCCACTGTATACATTATATTAGAGAAAAGCATCAGTATCTAGAGGGGAATCCGCCTTCCACTGTACGAGAATAACAATTTTTGCATACATTTCCGTGACGCTTCATCGCCGAGAAATTTTACTGTATTTTAAAACAATATAAGGGGACAGAGCAGCATACTTGAGGAAGAGTTTACTTGGCAAGTCATCTGTTGTGTTAGAAATATGACGATCATATAAAATGGAAAGGTTTACTTTCAGGCCGGCTTCGTCATAAGAAGAATGTCGAATATCAATATCCATATCAAATGACAAGAGAAATTTGATGCCTTCTTTTGCAGAGAATAATAGTTAAACTTATTAAGGTCATCCGATTTTACCAGAGACAGCCTCTTCTGGGATGTTTTTCAACTATGTTTCACAGATATTTAAGGAATATAGGAGATCTAGTCTTAAGAAGTTCCAAACGTGGAATTTGACATTGAACTCTCGTGGGTAATTAGTAAGGAAAGATAGAAACGGCGAAATGGTAACAACAACGTCAATGTGTGCTATGCCAGTGAATCCCAACGACCAACTTCAGGCTTCGTAAGAAGAGAATTGGGGAGAGAAAACAAACTTATTCAAAAACTTGAGTTAGTCTGAGGTCTGTAATCTATACAGAAGAAGGTGTACTGTTCTCTCTCAAGTAAAATTTCGTTATCGGTCTCCGGAAAATGTACATGTACATTAAAAATTCTATCACAAATGATTATATCCCAAGTCTTCCACCCTGCAACTAGTTCATTAAATGAGCAAGTTAAGAGAAATAAAAGATGATAAGAATTCTGTTCCTATTTTGGTACATCTTTTGGAAGCTATTCCTTTACATACAAAGCTGTTTGCACACGTTTGGTTTTCTTTTTACCACTGCATGACCAAGTCTGTTTTTTGTGTTGCACATTTATAAATAATATCACTGACCTTTAACCTTTTTCTCTTCTTTGTTATGTCTTAGTGGTATTGTACGTCTGAGTTATATTTTACATTCACTGTAAAGCTGTTAGTCAGTTTTATCTCCAACCTGTGAATATATAATGAAAATTGAAGACACAGTTGTTGAAAACTTTGTGGTTATTATCGTTGGGATAATCTCCACGTGACTCTTATTCGTCGGCCAATTTAAATTATTTCATGATTGACCCTGGCTTGAACACGTTTCAGTTTTGCATTTGTACAGAGGTATATTTGAACAGTACCGTCTTTATGAGCTACCATGTTGAATTATGTCAAATATATCCATAAACTGTTTATCATCGAAGAACAAGAGATTAGTGTTTTACTAACAAGACTTTGTATGTGTGAGAGAGAGTGACAAAATGGAAATTTTCCCCTTCGCCCACAGATTGTCTGTAACCCTATTGCTAACAGGTTTTTTCAACTGCCTTTAATTTTCTATTGAGTACTTTTTAAACAGTAGGAGGAATAGCTCTGCAAATTCGTAAATTTTCCTTAAAAAGTTATTCTTTCCCAACTCCGTTCATTCATTTCCCGATAAGCATTTTCTCGTTGCCATGTCAACAGTTGTTTTGCAACTGTGGGTAAAATATTTTAAAAGTTTCATCTTTCTTTTCATACATGAACACGAAACAGTGTTTATAACTGGAGGAAATATAGGTCATGTTACTCACCAGCATCGTTTGTGATAACTTTTTTGTATTTGTTTGTATAAATCTTTTGCAGGTGGTTAAATATATTTTGTGAGGCATTAATCTGTATATATGCCTCAAAAATGCACATTTTCGACGACCTTTTGGTATTAACTTATTCGTTTATATACGTACAAAGGTAAGAACTAACAAGGCAGGGAGGCATTCAGTGTTAGCTTAGGGTTCAAAGTAATCATTCGTTGCTAGAGTAACACCTCATATTGACAAAGTCACGTTAGAACGTGAGAAAGTGTTTTTGCATCACCAAATACACACAGCTGGAAATCTGCGATGCCAATTTTATCAATATAGCAAGCCTACATTTCAAGGCCCGAGTGCACCTCCCGTACCGAAGCGGGAGTATTTGAATAAAACTTTGGAGGCACTGATTTAAAGCTGCTTCACATTCTTCCGATGCACACTACGGACAAGTAGGCCTATTGGATGACTGTGAGTAACGGTTAGTGACAACAATGTCTTTTACTAGAGACATTCGTGGCCGCCGGATTTTAAGTCACCGTAATGATAACAAAATATCCACGGTCCTTCAATTTAGAAACAGTAATAAGGGATTTTTCAATGCGACAAATAAAATAGTTTGTGAAGCAAACCTAGATATTTAGCAAGTTAACCAGCCGTTTTCGACTCCCATACTTGTATCATCTTGGTACATTCGTGGCTCATAATTGATAAAACTCAATCTATGCAGATTGCTATTGATATAAAAAGTGATTCCGCGAATAAGACCTTAAACATTATCTTGGTATGTTTAATGAGATATCCTGCATTGCAGACCATTGCCAATCCTATTTCACGGTCAGGTCAACGTCTGCAGAAAGATAACTGCTTTATTTCGCTTTCCCTTTTAAACACTTCTTAGGCTCTACCTTGTTGTATTGAGCAATCCAGTAGTATATATCATTAATATTCTGAAACTTACCAAAAATAATTTAGTGAAATGATGAAGGTTGCCATAAAAATAGCTTAGCAATTGTCTTATTCTTCATAGTATATTTTCTACACATTTCTTAGATATATTGAAGGCTTCAGTAACTTCGTCTATGTTGATTTTACAAACTGAGTCAACTGACCGAAACTTATCCTAGAAATGCAGGATGCGATAGACACTTGGAGTTAACAGACAATTTGTACATGAACTTGTCGATAACGATATCGAAAACATGCATTTTTTAATTCTATAGTTTTATGTTTTATGATAGAGATATTTTGTGCTGTACAATAACACAGTGTGACTAGTGTGTTAACCCTTTCATGACAAGAATTTGAGATTTCTGACTGACTATTCTTACTATACATAAATGTATTAGGGTTTTTTGGGGGGGCAAGGTACTTGCCCCTCTATTTTTTCTCCAAGTTCCCATACGCGCCCCTGTATGTGTAGCCTACCTGCCAACTATACAACTAAAGAAGAGTACATCAACTCAAAGGGTAGCACAAGACATATGGCGACACTAAATGGGGTCTAGTATTACCCCTGAGTATGAGCTGCACGCGGAATATTGTATATGGTCATATTTCCTTTCCCGCGTCTCATTTGGAAGATGGTAACATAGTTATTAGAATGTCGGCGGAATAAGTGTTGCTGCTGAGCATACGTCGACCAGAGAGTTGTTACATGAGGATGTATCATATAATCTTACGCCATTGCTAAAATAGCTCCGGTTGTTCCAACTGCCAAAAGTCCATGAACAGTTCAAACGAAAACAAGATGCTTAGCTCTGCGACGCACGTATGCGACGAGTTTTGGATTGTTTACGCCAGTTTTGGGTGAACGTGCTTTGCTGCTTGAAGAGACTGGCACTAGGGACTTTCGCGCGATTGCAATGTCGCCGCACAACAAAGTTTTCCTTTCAAAACCGAACCAGTCTCGTCTTGGGGTCCATTGTCACCTCCAAGCTCAAACCATAACCAAAACTGCTTCGGTCAGCTGAGAACACGTTTGTAAGGAAAATGTGGCTGCGATAGCAAGGAGGATCATCATTCAAGTTTGTACATGTAACTAAGTGAAGATCTTATTAACCTTAGGACAGGTTTATCCTGTTACCAATGAATCTCGCTGCTAATGGAGGGAACCCACCTGGTGATCTTCTGTTTGTCAACTTCAATCAAGACTGCACGTAAGTTGATGCTTCTCATTGCATCTAAGATTGGTCTACATAACCTTTTAAAATAATATCTTTAGGATTAGTTCCCTTCGACGTCCTGCATAATATGCGAAGTTTAATAAGTAACACTATTATTACAGGGCTCTTCGTTCGGTTCTGAGTTTCTTGAAGTTTGCTCTTCGGGCTCATGATGATTTTTCCCCAACTGTTTAAAGTTGCCTGTACGTATTGCTCAAATATATATGAGACCTATCCTTCCATAGGAATTGATAGGAAGAATTCATAAAATAATATGACGTTGTTTTTGTCTGTAAATTCAGGTGTTACAGAGGAAACAGTGCAGAAGAGTAGACACTAGTACTGTAACTTAACTTACTCATTCAACTTTGGAATGTTGATGTGGTCTGTTTGAGCCGAAGCTAATTAGCTAAGATAATATCCATAAATATAAGAAGAAATCGGAAAGAGATCACAAGATCTTTGGTAACGTTCCATCTACATAGTAAACGTGCTGCTTTAGGTTTACACATTTTTACTCCTTTCATGGTAACTCTCCGCTACGGAATTTGCATGTCTTCTGAATATTATGGTTTGAAACATACATTATGAGAATTGACGAGTTTAATCCACAATAAGTAAGTTTAATGGCATCATTTTACGTTTGATTTTAATATATGAACATTTCAGAAATTGTAACTGTGTTGCACAATTCCAGTTTTTTGTTTCATCAGTGATACTGTAAACACTAATTGTTTACATTGTGATTGAGGTTTGATAATTGTTTTAATTCAATTTAATGGTTTGATAGAACTGTTCACAAGACAGTGGTTAAGAGATTGCTGAACTGTTTATATTGTTAGAATTACGCTGCCATCCTGTAACGTTAACTCTCCAAAATCTAGAGTCTTTGAAAATTTTTCGTCTGTGAAATGTAAAATACGCTTTCGTGTTCATTATTTAAGTGCCGAAAGATCCTTGTGAAAACTGCTTTGGAGCAAAATTATCGAAGGATTGCTTTGAAATGTATAGAGTTGTTTTATTACGTTTTAGTCTGCTAATGTCAAATCAGGGCTGCTACAAATCAAAGATACATTGTATACCAACTCAAATCAATTAAGTAATCCCTTCTCTACAAGGCCAAAGTAGGACACAAAATTTAATTATGTATTTTCACCATAAAGCTAAAATACAACAACCATCATAACATTGCTTCTTTTAGGTAAAAGGTTAACAATCTAATGTATGAGCCAATGTGCGAACAGCATCAAATTTATATTGTGTGTTTTTTTGTGACACTTGTATTGGCATAAGTCAACATACTTCTTCATAATCATACTTCAGAAGACTTTTTCAAACAAGTATAAAGTTATTAATGGACTCTGGATTAAGTTACAGGTGTGCAGTATCCTATCTACTGTCTACATCTTCACAACAAAGTATAGAAAAGTTGTATAATAATGGATCATTATAAACTCATGTGCTTTTAAGTACTGGACTGTTCTTTGATCAAGAAACTGTGTTGTTGTCAACAAATTTAATAGGTATTATTCCTTCACCTGTACTTCCAGCTGGTCACAATTGGATTCCAGGGAGGACCATCAGTGATTACAAGAGGGGCAGTGCTTGAGTAAAAAGTCCCATAAACAAAAGCAAAACCCCTTAATGTTGGCAATAAGACTTTAAATGGAGAAAAACATTAGTAGAGTTGACTCTAATGTAACAAAGCAGGCTGATAGTATTGTAACAACCAAAACAAAGAACTTTCCAAGCTAATTTAAATCAAGTAACAACAGCAAATGTTGATTGCTGATAAGCAAATTAAGAAAAGTTATATTATAAAAGTATCATTGGCTTATACTAGTAACCTAGTATTTATATGCTAGTGCTAGTTCTGGCACTTGAAAAATTGTACCTTGCTGACCACCAAGAAGTTACTTTAGCTGTGTTATTGATTGCTTCAATCTACATAGGTGCATCCAAGCACTTCCTTCCTTTCGGGTCATTTCCATCTTGACCCATTAGGTGTAATGGCCTTTTGCATACATTTTGCATTAACTGCCCTTTTACTGGGATTCAACTTTGTTGCTTGTACAGGAAAATCTGAGTCCTTATAGACTACAATTTAGTAACTGTCAACAACTGATGCATCAAAGTAGCAAAGATGTATTACTGATGCCATTGGATCCAAACATATTGATGTCAAGTAACAAGTGAGAACACATAGACTACCACTAAGGCTTCTGTGCCTGGAATAAACTTTTTTAATGTTCCATACCAATAGCTTAAATTTTCCTTGCACCTCTGATACCCCAAGTCAGTATCATCATTATGCATATACAGAACAGTTGTTGTGTGCAAAATGTCATTTAAATATTCTTCAAGGTTTTATGGAATTGTTGTCTCGGCTTTTTTCTGTATGTAAATCAGCAAGTTGGATTAAACCACACACAGCATCAACTGACCCTTTACCATGGTTAACCTCAAAATAATGCCATTCAGTGTTCATATTTCTATCAAATTTTGTCACCATGAAATCAAAAGCTGACTTCTGAACTGATTAGCAATAAATTTGCCAAAATTTGACCACAGAAATCTACTCTTCTTTTATGATCATGTTCACTAAGAAATTTGTCAATGTTGCTACGATTGTTATTTACTACTAATAATCCATATGACTTGGAAGTTACTGTTTCCTGAAATATATTATAGTAGTATTAGAGGAGAAGTATCTCTGTGCATGATAGGTTGCCCATAATCTAATTTTGCTGCTTATTTTCATATTTCTTTGTGTAATCCAAGTTAATAAGAATATCTTAGGACTTTTTATTGTTCTCATCAATATGTTGTTTTTACTGTGCACTTTGTATTCATTTGTGGTTATAATGCATCTTTGGATGTCATAAGTTTGATGGAACAATTTCATGTAGTAAAGTACCAGTTTCTGTGTGACTTCTGCTCAAGTATTTTTGACCTTTTATCTATTGATGATAAACTATTTATGACAGTCTAGCCATGGTTCAAAGTCAACTTCTGAACACTTGACACAGGAATCATTTGCACGTGTTTCCATTATAGAGTTTCATGAAGTCTAAGAGGCATCTATTTGGTATGGTTATATCACAGGAAGCCTTGTTCATAACATCAAACAAAGTCAAGGTTTTCAAATTCTGGACATGAGCTATTCATTTCAGGAATATTACTTTGCATGATGTAATCCCAATCTGACTTGCCATTCTGAAATATCATTTAGTATTTTAAGGAAGACAAATCTACATCTAGTTTTTCCTTGGATGGCAATTCCCTCAATATGTGAAATTTCCAAAAAAACGTCTTTTAGTTCTGAAGGCTTTATCCTTGCTTATTTTTTATCAATAACACTGATTTACTTGATTAGGGATTGTGTTTCTAATGGCATTGCTAGGTAGGAAGTTATCACATTTGGTAGCAATGCTATGTGTAGGCGCAATTGATCTGCCTACACATTTGCATATTGTTTCATCAACAATAAGCCAGGTAGCAAGAACTTGCTTCTTCCTTGGTGTAACATTTATAAAATCTTTAAACAATGCCTTAACTATAGCATTCTCTTGTGCAGAACTCCTTGGGAAACTGCACTTGACTTTTGAGAGACTTCTGAAGAGAGTAGGGAATCCCATGCTTACTGTCACTGGCCCACTATTGGCATCTAGAGGTGGTCTCTTTCTCTTATTTCTTTCCTTACTTATTGGTTGTGCTTGTTTTAAAATGCTATTGCATTTCTATGGCTGTTAGCTTCTCTCCTCCAATGTACACACAACCTCTTTTACATGTTTCCTTCTTCCTTCTCCATATGAGGCTGGTACCTAACATCTTTGAATCAGGAAAGTTTTGTTACTTACAAGCAACATACAAGCTGCTGCCAAATCAGACAACTTGTACCCTGTGACAACCTATGATAAGGCCTGGGCTCAAATCTAGTGTCACACTACTTAGAAATTGATTACAATTTTTATACAGCATCATAACTATGAATCTCAAAAGGGTCCCTAATCACCATCTTCAGGTCTGTTAATTAGCACCCAAAGTATATTCAGACAGTACCCATGCTCACAAATATGACAATTCCATCCAGATGCAATGATATTTGCAAATGTGAAACGTTTCAGTTCTTGAGACACATTTAATCAAGATCATTCCAGGATGCCTTAAAATCATATTTGAGAGAGAAATTAAACTAGGAGACTCATCTCAGCAGTATCATTCCAGGATGCTGGTAAAACGTATGTGGGAGATGATTTTAGGCAAAACAGTAATCTAATCAATACCATTCCAAGATGTTCCCCAAAGCATGTGTGAGAGATAATTATAACTGAAGACAGTATTTTTATCCCAAATTGCTTGGTAAGGCAATTCTGACTCAAGAATTTGAGGATACCTTCACAGTTTTTTTGGTCTATGGGTCTATGAGAGATGCTGATAATAATTGTTTGAATATGTTGCTACCAAGTGAGTTTCATGCCAGAGAAAGGTCAATATATTGCTCACCATCAGTTAGAATTTTTCAACCAAAATTGTGTCATAGGCAGACATTTTATGTGCAAACTACAGATCTTAAGCCTACTTGTGAAGAGGGAAATTATTTTTTATCATGGATATAAATACATAAATATGATATACATGAATTATTTCCAGCAATCCATTTGGTTCAACATGTGTGCGAGAACATATATTTATTTATATTGTATTATGGATAGAAATAACTGTCATACCTTAAAACAAAAAAATATTGGTATCAAGTAAATGATTAGGCAGATCGTTGTAACACTTCATTGATCTTTTAAAGTGGAAGTGATTTAAAGCTACACTATGTCATACAGAACCCTCTTTTTAATAAAAACGCCCTTTTTGAAATATAGGTGACATCAGGATGTAGAATCGCCTTTGAGGTGATGTTATGCAAGGCACCAAAAATATGATAATATATATATGTCCAAAGCTTAGTTATTTTCCATTTGTTAGTGATTATACTTATCTTGACAATGGAACACAGCTATTAATCTACCTTAAATTTTATTTTCATGGAGTGTAATTTTGAAAGTGCTTATTTTGGCTATATGTGACAAGTCTACTAAACATTTGACTCTACGTGTCTTTTGTTTGTGGAGGTATGTTGAGTAGAAGACTATGATGAGCAACAAGTAGTACAAACAGCTTCTTGAAATGTTTCAAACAAAATTATGTCTTGCATTTATAGTTAAGGGCCTTTTATGACTATGTTCATATTTCTACACAGTAGTGGCATAGGGGTAGAGTGTCAGACTCACAAACCGAGGGTCATGAGTTCAAACCAACCCTGAGCTTGCCTGCCGCAATCCTGGAAGTACTGTGCTCTGTCATCTGCTCTCGTGAAGTGGGTAACTATGTTTCTAGAGATACGACAGAGAGGGGACTGCAAGCAGAAATAGTATGAACAGTTTGAACAGAATGGGTAGTAAGTATGAATAGAGTGTCATCCAGAGAATGAAAGTAACCCGGTTCTTAATGGTGGCTTGACCTTTAACAGGGTAAAAAAATATGGGGCTGATACTAATCAGATGCTCATTAGGACACATTGCCTCCCACAACCCCACCTCCCCATTGACCATACACAAATTTCAAGTGTGTCTATTACAGGCCTGAAATTATGTGCTTTGATTATCCATTTCTTAGGTCACTGGCAATTGGAACAAGGCTAGGGTACAAATTGTATTCCCTAAGCTCTGTGCAGCGCCTTGAAGAGATTCATGATTACAGTAAGTATCTTTGTTTGATTATGATTATGTTTGATTATCCATTCTGACATTTTTATTATTGTTTGCAGTGGTTGGGGGAGAGGGAGACCTGTGTATAGCATTTAGAATGTTTGAACCTTAGGTCTTGTGATTCCTTGGTAAGCAAGTTGTGAGTAACAAAGGGTTAACCAACTGAGTCATCAACACATACATTTGTAGTTACAGAGTATTTCATTTCCTTGACACTTTTTACCTATTTTAAATAGATTTTATTTCCATAAGCTCATTTCCTCCGCTAAGTTCTTCTAAGTTCTATATCACATTTAATGCAAGGACATTGCATTGCATAGGTGTGTAGAAAACCTGGTTAGGGAAACTGTGACTGAAGTTGCCATATGACAAATGATTTCATTAGGCCAGACCCTTTATGTGAAGACATTGCTAACAAAATGGGTAAAGAGCAGACCTATCATTTGCAAGGTTAACAAAGGAATCAAGGTGCACCATTAGTACCACATTAAAAATATGGTGTTGGCACCCATATATATGAAGGGACAACACAATTAGGTCATGGCAAAGGTTGTATGCAAGTTTTAGCAGTCATCGCTTCGTAATGATGTGTGTGCTATTAAGTTTCAAAACTGAAAATGCATGTATGAATAAACAAATATCAGTCATCAGCATATTGTCCTGCATATGTGCTACTATACATTACACCTTCTCTGATGTTGCTGGAATTGCCTTCAGAAATTCATGTAGTATTCTGAAAGTGGCACTTTGATCTACAACAAGGTATTCAACAATATCTGGTTTTATTGTATTGGGAACAAGATATTAAATGCAGATCACATCTTGAATAGTGTGTTGTATAAAGCTTGTTTCATTTTGTAGAGCATCCCTAACAAAGATGTTTAAAGGGATTCAACTTCTTTATGCATAAATCTGTACCTGCCATTAGCTGCTGGCCATTTAATACTTCTTAGTGATAAAAAATTATCTGTCCCTTCTCTTTTATTCTGTGCCATATGTATCTGTTTTAGTTAGTCATGTTTTCAAATTGTAGGGGATGATCTGTGGTTGTGGTAGGTCTAGGTAAAAATAGGAATTCTCACTTTGCATCATTAGATAAAGCTTACATAGATCCATTCATATAAGTCATTATACATCGTTGAAAAACTGATGCCCATGCCAGGTGTTGATCCATGGCCTTCCCTACTGCAGTCCAGCATGCTAACCACTGCACTACACCGGCTTGCTCTCCCAAGAGCACAACTTTAGGCAAACCACATTCATCAAACAATGCACCCTGTGATTCCATGACTACACAGTAACGTCAACCTACTCAATGCAAACATTCATTACAGGAAGGTGATGTCACAATGATCAACTTCCAACATACATATTTTATGGCATCATCTACCTTGGCTATGTTGATTTATCTAGGGGTAGGCTGAGGGTTAGACAGTGCTATACATCTGGACCCAGGTCTCTGCCATGAATTCAAATATGGCATCAACCTGACATCATTTTTACTTACACTATAAAAAACACTTTTGGTCTAGAATGTCTGAATGATGTTAGCTGAATTTCTTGCAATTCACATTTGAAGGGGCTTTGTTTTGGAAACTTTGAAGAATACTTTCTCAGAAAGGAAAATGTTGTCAGTAACTTAAAAAAGGAATAATAGTATCACATGACAATGGAATCAATACATGCAAGGGTAGTCATGTTACCCCCCACCCCCCCATTCCTGATTGTAATGTGTTGCCTCTATTTTCTGTTGATATTACATTATTTCTTTGTTATGTTCTCTGATGATAAATAGGCTCCAGGGAAATAGAACAACATTTCCCTAGTTGGTCTTAAAATGTGATATTGAGGGAACTGACAGGTTTTTTTTCTTTTGTATTTAATAGATAAGGGAGACACATGCATTGTAGAAAGACTTTTTTCAAGCAGCTTAGTGGCAATTGTCAGTTTGTCAGCACCACGAAAGCTGAAAGTATGCCATTTCAAGGTACATTTCAACAATAAATTCAAACAGCTAGTATAATAGTAATGACAATGATACATGCATACATAGTATATATATAGTTATTCTGTATTTGGCATGCCTAACAGTGCTTTTTTTGTCAACTCCTTATTGTTCAGGAAACAGCTGGGGCTAAGTCGTTGTTCTTAATAATAATAATATATATATCAGTACCGTAACCACTGGGGGGGCTGGGGGCTATAGCCCCCCCCAATAATTTTCAAGGTGATTGAAAGAATGTTCACAGAGTTTACGTACCGTCAGTTGCCTTAGAGCGTAAGA
>JAAAKL020002187.1:0-27136 GCA_010016065.2 Carybdea cf. marsupialis auct. non (Linnaeus, 1758) | reverse complement strand
AGCTCCGATTTGCTGCAAATCTTGATGGCTCTGTTTATCAGGGCATTGACGAGATTCACCTTCCGCTTCTGAGGGCAGAATGAAAACCAGTTAATATACAAATGAGTTGTCTTTTCAAGAGTATACTTGGTTTCTGTACCACCAACAACCTTTTCAAGTATTTTCTACCACGTTTGCAGTTGTTCAAACTATCACAGTGATAAATACGATATGTGAGTGTGTTTCACAACCATAATGCTGCATGCGAGAGTGCCCACTCACCATACGTTATCAGATTTGTTTCAGGTATCTAAAGGAATTTCTTTGGTGACAAGAGCAGATTTCTGTTTGGTGCTTAAGGTTTTAACATTCGTTGAGGTAGTTTGGTTGTAGGTTGTGCGTGGTAACGCCGCTCTACGTTATGAAAATGGCGGAAAGTTTAATGGAAATCAACGACTTGAATTGACGATGTTTTGGTTTTTTTTGGCAAAGAATAGAAACTTTGGCAAGGCATTGTCCAACAAGTCGTTGATTCCGCCTATTCCTTTTGATCAACTAGATTGATAGATTCAAATGGATTAAGAAGAGGAGAGACAGCTGATTGAGTTAGGTGAAAGACTTTTAGAGTCTTGAATATTCTCGACACCACCTTGTATGCAATCCCTTGATTTACAGGTAGCCAGTCAAGTTGCATTAATACAGGGATTTTTGGGCCGGAGTTTCAATTTAACGCAACAAGCGAGGAGCAAAGATTTGGACTCTTTTCAGGCGATCAACTAGAAGTTTGGGCAGTCCATGCAGCGAACTGCAGCTAGTAATCTTAGAAGTAATGAAAGAGCAGACTATAATTGCTATATTTGATGTTAATAGATAGCAACAAAGGTCTGCAATATTTTGCAGGTGAGAGAAGAATGATTCGCAGGCGTTGGAAACATGCTTCCCTATGGACACATGTGTATCAAAAGCCACGCTGGCATATTTTGCTGATCAGACACAAGGGCATTGTCTATGAAGTACACTAAATAGTAAAACTCCTGTCTTTTCTTTGATTACTTTTACCTTATTATATACCATCAAGATGTTAATCTCATTTCCAAAGCTTCAATTTTGGCAATTGAGAACTCTTGCGGAGCTGCTGTCTAGTTGAATGCAAAATAAATCTGCGTTTCATGATCAAACAGGTGAAAACCCAGTCCATGTCGTCCAATATACTTTTTAGCAAATCACTACACCAAATTGGCTTAAAAATCCATCCATCTTTCGTCAGTAAATAAATGTACGTGATTACAGTACTATCAAAAAGGTTTCTTCGAGCTCCTCAAAAAAAAATTGTTAAAAGTCTCCTTATATCAATTTTGGTCGTATACCAAATAGCAGGCCGTCAAGAAACAAAGTTCTACCAAATTTTGCTCCATCAATCATTGTTCTAAACTATCGTAGCATTTATAGTACATGACCTGTAGTAGGAAAGAAACCTCCCAAGCAATGCAGTCAGAACGATACAATGCAAGTTTAAAGATATCTGTTGTGTCAAAGCCTTCATTTCCTTAAACGACGTTTGCATCTTATCTCTCAATGGATCGTTGTTCAAAAACCGAACATGTCTAGCTCTATTATTATCATCTATGATTTGTACCTAACCAGCATCATTATGAAACATTTATAAAATACACTTAAATAGAGTAGACAATTTTGACTGAAGCTTTTCGTATTGTATAGAGCTGGCTCAGAGTTCCATCTTAAAATACTGCAAGCTGTTTACATTCCTCTTATCTCTACTCAAGCCCTCTCTCTGCAAGCAGAAAAACTTCGTACTTCCAACGATTTTATTTATAGTGTGTTGTTCCAGCCCACTTTTATTGTAGAGGTTGCCCCGACCTCATTATATATGCTCTCTTACGTCCGCATTCCTGTTGTCCCTACTCTATATGTACCGTGGAAAATTTTTATATAAACAGTGGTGTGTATGACTCTGAAGAGAACCCACGAAAAGCTTCAGTAAAAAATGTCCACTCCATTCAAAAGTACTTTAAAATTTTTTACCACGAACAACTTCTTAAAATACACATGTTCAGCTAATAGACTAACGGAATAGTGAATTCAAGCATGGCAGTTTTGTTATTTTTGCATACAGTCCTCTTCTCCGCGTCTTAAAAGCAGTACATATATATCGATAAATCGTTCTTATCGGCATTTGTAAAATGTCCTCCCATGAAAATGCAGATAAAACAGTTATTCTCTTTTGGTTTCCTGGGTTCCTTTCTGTAATCGGTATTTAAGTGAGCGTGGCATCTAAAATGTGTGAGTATTGTCATGTTCGCGTCAGCAATAGCAGCGGCGGCACACATTCAGAGAGAGCACATCATAACGAACTCGAAATATTCTCTACAAGCAACTTTAAGATAAATATATTCCAACTCAACGCTATCAGCTTCCAAACTAAAAGTTAACCGCCAAAAAATCAACAGGGCGGATGTAACATCATCGAGAGGCACGTGCTCGTGTCCAGTCCCTTAATTACACAATAAGTAAGCTAAACATAACACATGGTTGCTGTAAACATCCATAGTAATACTAGTACCAAGGCATGTGTGTTTGATACCATACGTACTAAGATTTCATCACTAACGTTTGTGATATTATAATAATAAAATTGTTTAACTTACCTCGGTAAATGCAGTCGTCCTCAAAATGAACAGAACACATCCGAGTCAATCAGCTATCCAAATAACTGCCTTCACGACTTGTAAGCTGGCAAAGCTTTTCGGCCCACTCTTAATCTATCTTGGCTTTTGGTATTTGGAAAAAATTGAGATGAGGCAATTTCATCTTCGAGTAATATGATGAGCAGCTGACTATATGGCAACTAGGCATCATCAATCAGCACATCTGAGACATTTTAGGCCCTTTCAATAGTATGTAAAAGTTTATTTTCAAAGTAATAATTATTTTGCTCTAACGTGGCATTGTTAAAAATTCTTACCGGAAGTGAGAACGAACCCGACTTGCAGAACGAAGCGGGCCCCAGCATCGCGCTCTCATTTTGCGAGGCTGTCTATCAATGAGTTTCATAACCTCCGTTTGCATTAACTTTTATCAAATGCATGATATTTCATGATTTGCAAGTAATTCGACATTACTACTTGAAATTTTTGCCCAAACCTGCGCTCCACGAATACCACTTTCGCGCTTTTATTGGTCTATACTGATGTCCTGCTTTTATACTTCGAATGAAGCGCATCCTTGTCTGCCTCTGCTGTTAAACCCAGAGATGCGGACCATACTTGGGTTCCCTTAACTGGGACCAATACATCTCATTTCAACCTTTACGAAATCTGAAGAAAGAGTGACAGGTAAATCCTTGCATTTAACACGTTGATATGCCAGCTGTATTATTGAGTGAAATGCTATAGGAAAAGCGCTGCTGAGGGGTCTAAGCACCCTCGTTAAAGCTCAACCAGTTCTCGAAAAAAATGTTTAGGGCTTCCTTACCAACAAAATTTATGGGCAAAGCATATTCTGGCTTAGCACATTTGATAAATTACCGACTTTTTTGTAACTAAGAGCAGAGAATGAAGCCTTTAGTAAGAAACTCATACTGGGCGTGGTCAAGGGTGTGGTTTGTACAAAAAATCCACAGTACAGCACTATAAATTAGAAATAGCGCTGCTAGGTGGAGGCGGAATGAGAGTATAGATATATGCTAAGTAGAATGTAGTATAAAGCAGAGAAGAAACAGACAGTTGAAGAATAAGCAACAAAAGTGGAAGCATGAGCACAAACGGCAACAAAGTCTAAGGCAGCATCAGAAGAAAATATGGCAAAAGCAACAACTCAAAAGAAGAAACGGAGATAAAAAAAGCCTAGACAGAAACAGAAACGTAAGAAAGGTCTTGTACTGCGAGTATAATGAAAACCATAAAAGTGATTTGATTTGGGAGATTCGTGATTCAAGTATTGGCCCAACTAATTAGATTTGCCTCTGATGATGTTTACAAATGTCAAAATATGGCATTTCAAGTTCTATCGAAGTTCATGTTTCATATTAACAGGAATGAAATGCAAACATCTACTAAAAAGGTTACTATTGATGATCTCAAACAATGATACCAACTTCATGTCAAGAACGAAAATGGGTCATACCAGACTTAACCAAAGGAAGTGTATAACTACTAACAAATATTTTGCATGCACTTTTTCTATTGTGTAAAAAACACTAGGAACTGTATGCTTTATGTAGCTTCATTGTAAGATAATGGGAGTTTTGACTCATCCTTTATCTCAGGGTTTGTTCTCAAGTTCTTATGTTTTCACAATGTAAATCAGATGATGATATAGACTTTTATTGAGAGTACAATGCATGAAAATCTCATGACGAAAAAACACATTTGCAGTGAATGTCCACTGAATACAAGAATACCCAGAGTAAAAGTACTGCATAAAACTACAGCCCCTACAATAGGGCTATTATATTTCACTTTTGATGTACAAAATTTAAAGTACGCTTCATAATAAATACAACTGCATTGCTAAAATTTCAGTTAATGAAAAAATACAACAATGGTAAACAAATGTAAAAACATGTGGATTGAACTCCCATGTACAATTATCCATGGAATATGTACTCAGACCCCGACTCACAAATAGTGATTTCAATGAAACTAACAATAGGACCTGCCATGCTAGCACTAGCTTTTACAATACCCATTAAAAACTTGTCTCTGTTCTGCTGTTCATAAAAATGTTGTAACAGCTACCTATAATTTGGTCACAACCTTACTGCATTAAAATAATGAGATGATGCAATGACAACTTCATCTGAATTGCAGATGATAAAAGCGATTATGCTATGAAATGTGCTTGAAAATCCTAATGCAATAAATGTTAAAGACTGTGTGAAATCACTGTGCTTGAATCTTGAATAGAAAGGGTTTGGAATAGTACTGGGAAAGACACTAGATTTTAATGATAAAATCAAAAATTCAATTACTCCAAAAAAATCAAAATATTAACAGGTAACAAAGTTGATTCTCAAAGACAATTAGTTTGAGAAACAAAGTAAGAATAGAAAGCATCACCAAGACCATTGATGAGAGCAATGATGCCTTTTGAATATTTACCATTTTGCTACCAAAACAGTGTCATAAATTTCATAAACATTGTATAAAAATACTTGCAAAACCTGGAGTATCTATAGCTTAAATTCGCAGGAACTGTTAATGGGTTTTTTCATGCAAAGAGAGATTGAAAGTGTGAACTTTGATATATTTAGATAGCAAAAAATCATTCTATAAGTTCAAAACATAACACCTTTGGAATTCAAGCAAGTTGGCACATGAAGCAAACAATGTCTCGTTTGCCTTTACATGTATATTTTTCCATATTTCAGATGCCTAATTTTTTAAATATATACATATTCATCTTTTTATTCCTTAAGCTAAACTACCAGTACTTCCAAACCAACTGAAAGAACTAGAACTGACTTGTCCTACCTAACACAAGTAGTTATGGTCTGTGCCTTCTCAAATTCCAAGTTTTACTTGGAAGCAAACTTATAGTTGGAGGCAAGGAGCTGAGTATTGCAGTCTTGTCTAAAGGTATTTCTGATAAAATTATAAACCTTACTCCCTTCCTAAAATCAACCCTACCTTTGGAGTGTATAATACTCTTTTGAAAAGGCACTAGATCCATCTATTTTAGTCTTTTACCTAGGCTGCTTCTGAAATTTGGAATATCACACATAAAACATTTTAGGTTTTGTTCCACTGTCCTTCACATTAAAGGAACTCCCTTAAAATATAAAGCAAACAATTAAGTGACATTTCATACATGCCAAATTCTGTTGTCATTCAACACATTAGAGAAAAAATAAACTGTTACAATTTCAGCAATACCCACACAGAGGGTCAGGTTCCTGGTCTTTCTCAACCATCATGACTACTATCCCCATCCCCTTCCATTCAATGCTCAAGTGTAACCTGATGAAACATCACAGTACCCACTGTTTATGAAAAGTAAGCTAGTTTCTGGTACTTACATAACATTCTTTAAAGCTGATATTGGGTGAATTTTCAGTCAATTCTGAGTTATAAGTGTCAATATTAACTGCATACTTAGTTTCTATCCATGGTGAAATTCCTAAATGTAGAAAACTATCTTTTTCTAAAGGTTATTAATACCACTTGAACACATACTATATATCTGAGCAGCTGTTACTTCCACATGATAATGTAATTATTCACTGTGAAATGAAATCAAGTCACAAAACAACAGCACCAAACAAACTGAAGGAAATTTTAAGCTTTTAAGCTGAAAAGAATGATCCTGCTTAGCATTTGAAGACCCAAAACAATGGTTGAGGTCCTTACTGAAAGTTTGTGCACAAGCATCTTTCTTGCAAAAGTGCTAAAACTCAGTGGAGTAGTATCCTCATTCATATCTAAATTCAGTAAAAAGACAAACAAAATTAATTAACATTTAAGAGTATTAGGCTATCACTTAAGATATTTTCAACAGACACTAAAAGTAAATTGAGTTCATAAACATATTACTGTACTTGAAAACTTGTTGAAGGTCTCCTGAAACAAAAGGAATCATTTCTAACCGTAGTTTATTCTAAACTAAAGTAGGTATTTTCTGGCCTGGAATATAGTGCTACCTTATCCTTGCAACTGGTTAAGCAAAGCATAGTGAGCTACACCATGCATATGCATTCACATTCATAGATTATGTGTTTTAGTGTGCAAAGTTATTCTATTCAAGTGTAAAAGTTCTTAACTATTCTCAGACAAAACGAATTCTATAGCCACCTTGATGACAACTTGGGCTAGCAAGAAAAGCTAAATCCACATTCTTGCCCTTCCAACTGTACTCTCACAGTTGACACTAGTTATATACTCATAGTGTATCAACACTTCTAAGTTTGCTGCCTCAACTTCCCACAATTTCACCTCTTATAAATGACAGATTGACTATTTCTTAGCTTGCAACCAATGTTCAAGGTAAATTTCACTAGCTTGTAATGTGCTAACTTATGAGTAAATCAGTTACAACATTCTGTCTTGTTTTATGTGATAGCTTTCATGTTTTATCTCACATGTTCATTATGGGCAATCTGTTGTATCCTTGAGGATGGTGTTTCAGTCAATGAGAGCGTAGAAAATATATTTAAAAGTCTTTTTGCTAAGTTCTGCCTTTCTGATGTGTGACATGCTCTGCTATCATAGCCATTATCTAAGATGTGTTTCCTGCTTGTTTTATCAAATACTGAAATGTATTAACATACTAATGTATTAGGAGGCATACTCAAGTAATTCATGCTTTATACTTCCCATTTCCTACTCTTTTCCTTAGGGAGGCCACTTGTGATGGGCAAATCTCTTTAATGAATACCTTTTGAAACAAAATCAGAACTCTTTTACTTATATAAAAAGGCAAATAAGTATGTAGTGAAGATAAATTTTTGGAAAAATGAAATGGCATATCAGTTGTGCTCTGTTCTTTTTACACATTTCTACTTTAAGCTTGATTATTTGAGCCCTTGACAATGATCTGCTGGCTAAATGGGACAGACCACTTTAAACTCCAAGAAAACATTTATAGCTCAGTAAACAGTGACAGTATCACTGTCACGCATCATACTTTACTCCTCCATAGTTACTCAAACATTAAATAAAAGGAAAAGAATATATGTATCTACCAATAAGCTCAAATATTATTTAGCCCCTGTACCCTCCAAAATTGTCACAGCCTATAAATGACCCAGTGACATGGAAATAATTGCCTGCATTGTAAAGATGTAATAACAGTCTCTCGATCGGGAGCAATATAAAGATTTCATATCTTCTAACTACGAATTATCGTTCTCCTTACCCTCCACACATTACAGTTTGTGTATTGCTGTATTGTTAAAAACCTTCATTATCCATAAGGGAGAATGAAAAGTGGTCTTATTGTGGCTCTAACATGATTATAGCTAACTAATAAAACATATAGACAGTAAACAGTATATCTCTAGATATAATTTTGTTAATGTGGTATGATAGGCTACTTATTCACATTGTAGCAATAAACCTATCTGGATACCTAGATGTATGACAAGTCGCTATTTACGGGTGCAAGGCTCGAATTTTACGACGTTTACATCAGCAAATATCACTAACTTTACCTCTACACGTGTGCTTTTATCTAAACATGTTTCGATAGTAACAAAGCCAGTTCCTCAAATTCAACTTTCCCATCACCATTTAGATCACACATATCTAAAATGCACTTCTGATACAACTGGAGGTTTGAAAATGAAGCTGATTGGTTCTCTCTTCGAGCAAGATCTTGTAGAAGAGCAAGCAATTCATCCCCCTCTATCAATCCATTACCATCTGTATCATAGTGAGCGAATATCTGACCAAACTCTTTTTTACTTAAACGATTTTTCCCTTTAAAGTTTAAAAGAAAGTTATGCTCAATCGGAAGGATATTTAGAAGGTCGTAGATTTCAAGCTTTCCATCTTGATTCGAGTCGAACATTTCCGTCATGGTGATGGCATATGTCTTTATTTGCTCTGCAGTTGGCTGATTACCCTGTTTCTCCATCAGATCTTTTAAAAAGCCTTCAAGTTCATGGTTTTCTATCTGCCCATTCTTATCTTGATCGTAATGCTTCCAAACCTTCATGAACTCAACACTTGACAACTGGCTTTTTCGTCGGAATTGTAAGAGAAAATTCTCCTCTGTTGGTAGAATGTTTGCCATCTCTTGCAAGTCTAACTTCCCGTCATTGTTCTTATCATACATGTCCAAAAGAGCGTCTTTGAGTTCAGTTACGTGCTCCCTGTCGACTGACTTGGCTTGCACTTTTATCAAGTCAAGCAGGAAATCATCCAATTCACTTTTCTCGATCTTCCCATTCTTATCGGTATCATAATGATTCCAAACCCTCATAAAATCTACTGAAGTAAGGCACCACTTGGATCTGAATTGTTCCAAATACGATGAGCCTCGTGAACGGGAAGAACTCTTCTCTTTAGGCTCCATGTTTAGCATCGGAAGCTGACAGGTTTATTGTATTTTCTCCCTTATTTCGCATTAACTCCTTCTTGAAATCTGTACGGACACAGATTAGTATACAGTTCTGAGCTGCAACAAGCATCCTCTCGAGTCTCCTTGACACCTTTCATCACTGTGTCAATAAACTTGATTGTTTGTGAATAATAATCAACTTTACCGCCAACAAGTAAACTAGTATCCAGGCTTCCTTGAACATGGTGGGCAGAGAAACACAGGTTCTCGAAATGGCAACAGCAAGACGAAAGTATGTACAGTGCTCCTCCTCGGCAGGCAACAAGAGTACAAGACAATCCCCCAAACAATATCAAACTACTATGATTCCCTCCGGTATGATTCCCACCTGAGACGATAGCCTCCCTTTACACGTTTTTCCCTATTTGTCCCTGAATGTTGTATATTTCCGAAAAGTGAGTTTGATTTAAAAAAATAACGATAATCGATTGGTTTAGAAGTTCCAGACCACTTGCCCCAGATTACTATTACCCCCAGTAAATAATTTCTATGGTGGATACTTGCTCCCCGATAAAACCCCAGGTAATGATTTCCTAAAGGATAGTCCTCGCCCTCCCGGACAATAACCACTCTCCCTTGACAACAATGTGTACTTGTTATAGAATTATCTGCCATCCCGATAGCGACATTTTCACCTTACTCTAGTACGTCTGAACCCTATTAAAAGCCTTCTCTCGATGTACAGAGGCAAAGTGCTGTTTCTTCCTTCTAGCTAGATAATTTCCCCTGAAGTTTTCTCAAAGTAAAAGTAACCCATATAGACATACCGAGAAACTACACTGTGGCCCTAGTTACACAAAAAGAGATAAGTAGCATATCGGGTTATTTTTTATACCGGATTCGTGTTTTTTTGACACTAAAAACGAGGCAATCCGATATCCTAAGAATCTACGAAGTCACTCCTCTGTGGAAGTGGTATGAAAGGAATCCGATATCACTTTTCATACCTTTTCTCATGACTAAAGGTACAGAAAAGAAGATGGATGGAAGAATCTTCTGTGGTACTTTTCCAGATACTACCACCATTGTTCAAAACGGCACTGAAAAGATAACCCCACCACCTAACCCTCACCATAACCCTATCCCTATCCCTAATCGTAGCCCTAACCCTAACCCTAGCCTTGACCCTGTGGAAAAGGTGGTGGGGATTCTGTCTCTAAATGAGGTGGTGGGGGGGGTTCTGTCTCTAAATGAGGCGGTGGGGGTATCTGGAAAAGTACCTCTTCTGTATCGTAGTAGCATTTGCTCTCGATTTGCACAAGTATTTTATAGAATAGCTGGGAACTGTTTTATCAAGATGCTCAAATCTGCTCTTGCAGGACTTCTGCTGCTCTGCAAGCTGCAAGCAAGCATTTCTGCAGTTTCAGTTGACAACTATGAACTACCTTGCGCGACGAAGGTTTGTCACGGCTACGACCGAGCTGCTAACCCTTTCATCTACAAGGAGAACTCGTGCTTAGCTTCATTCAAAGTTTGCCAAAGCCCCTACACGATTCTGGGTTCGTCCTTGACGATGCCTAGGCTAGTGAGATGATTTCAAGAACGGTACTGCCTTACCAGATCAGTAGAAACAAAATATCAGGATATTAACAGAGTTTTGACCGATCGTGCTAGTTACTCGTGTTGACAAAGTTTAATTGCATCAACTCGCACCATACATCGAGAGGTCTAACACGCGGATTACAAGACCGAAAGCAGTACATACTCAAGTTGCTACAACGCTTTATTTTCCCGAATTATGTTTCAAATAGACGGGGAGGATAGAAAAATATTGGAGCATCAAACAAAAGATATTAATTTATCTTAGATTTTACAACATGTAAGCCCTCGTTGAAGCACTGAATGCTGCTATTGATTCTGATATCATTCGAGATGATAGAAATAGGACAGAGTGGCGTTCCCGTTATTTTTGTGGCCATGATGTGAAATCGCTGTTCTGTGAGGAGAAATTTTTGCACGAGAGCATTAAATCATATTTAACCGATAGTGTGAGATTAAGGGGAGGGGTAGCACAGGAAAATTATTTCGAAGAAATTAGGAGGTTGGGGGAAAAAATAAGGCTGGGGAGGTTGGACAACAGAAAGAACAAATTGCCGGGGATAACCCCGTCTATCTCAAACTATAGAGTACATGCCAAAATCCCCTAAACTCACCCCGGCTCTTACCTCTGCTACTCCCATATGCCATTGCGGCCTATAAAAATTATTTTAAACAGAAAAAATAACTTTCCTTCGATACTCTCATTGACTGTCAGCTAACCCAAATAGCTTTGCAGACATCATAAAGCATCAATACTACCCTCCCGTCATCACTACTCCTCCCTGGTCAACGGCCTTCTTAAAACATTTACGGATTCTCTTAATTTTGGCTGCAATCCTCTCCTTAGTCACTAACTCGAAGGGCTCCGTTTTGGTTCCTCAAAGTAATTTTAGTAAAATGTTCATGAAGTGCCGGGGACCCCTATTGCAAGTCAATCAGGCATAGTGTAACAGGTTCGTTCTTTACATCGGTTTAGTGGCTATCGGAGCGGAGTGAAAAGTAATCCGATATGCTACTGATCCGGTATAGTGTAATTTCGACCAACATGGATAGAAAAAGCACATTTACTCCGATGGAACCAAACTGCATCTCATCTATATCAATCTGCTGTCTCAGATATTTTTGATTAGTTAACGTACGTTTTCCATAGTCACTTTCCTCAAAAGCATACCTTTGCTGTCTTGTAAATGTCTACAACCGTAAGAGATACAATTGATACAATTTATTAAGTCCACAGTTATGTTCATACCTATTTCCTCTGTTGCTTTCACCACTTCTGCGACTATAAGTTAAGGCGCTACATCCTGACCTATCTTTCTATTTAATATAGGCTCTCTAAATTTATTCGATCTTTTCAAACTGCTGTATTACAGGGTGGTTCTATGGTGGTCAATGAACTTTGTATATGTAAGTTCTTTCTTTTAAAGCTTCACATAATAACTCTTATCTAAAGGCTATATTCTGATCCTCACCACTGATTACCAATACTCCATCATCCAGTTCCTTACATACATCAATAACCAATGATTTCTTGATTGCTCTTTGCCTTTCTTTTTGCAATCCTACATACTACAGATATCTGGCCATCCCTTAAATTAACTTCTATCTTTGCCTTGAGATTCAGCTCTTAATTTCTCCTCTCTTATTTCCTTCCTTCTCATAAATTGCGCTTCTCATTAATTAAGTGGCTCTTAACCGGGGATGCTGACACCCCTAAGGGTGAGATTTTGGCTTCTGGATGTGAGAATGCCATATGCATCTATGACTGGCTGGTCTGGAAGTAGTTTTTCTAGTATTAATGAATAATTTTGATGTCAGTTATGTAGATGATGATTGTATAAGCACGCTGGTTTTTATTTACACAAAGGATCTTTATTGATGTTTATCAAGTTTTAAACGGGATGCGAGAATTCGTTGCTGGTTTTAAAGGAGTGCACACATTGAAAAGGTTTAATATCCACTCCATTAATAACACACTCCATATTAGTATTCTACCGCCATTTATCTTTATGACCTTAAGATCCTTTTGTCCACGAACCAATCCTATCTTTGACATCCAGCAATGGTACTTTAAAAGCAGACTGTGCGAAATTGCATACGGATGACCGCTTCCGCATAATAGGAAAAGCTAGATCTGCTTTTTACAGAGCCGTTCTGGAATGCGTCCACATCAAAGCAAGAAAAACATTGCTTTGCAGACAAAAATAATTTGTCTTTTCATTGGGACCTTCGGTTCATCATCCAGTTCCACAGACACTGATTAGTCAAAAGAATACCGATGGGACACTTTTAAAACACAGTTGGGTTGACAGCAATAGGGCGCTTCATACATTGGATAAGTTTGACACCCAAGGCAGGCTAAGTTTTTCTTTTATTGCCTTGTCTAACTTGCTTTAGCAATTTTACCTGAGATATGCGATGCACCTTAGGTTCGACTTGTCGGGGCCTTGTTATTGAAGCATTTGGATATACATTACATACATAAAATTACAATTAGAAATATATGTGGTAAATAACCGTCCGCAAGAGTGCTCAATGCACAAGCGCAGAGCAATGTATATGTAAATGTTTCCTTTAGTGATTTACTTATATATGTATATATATATATATATATATGTATGCACCAACTGGAGGGGTATATACAAGATGGCCATGAGCATTTCTGTAAACTCATAAAATAATTTTATAGCTTAGACAAATGTCCGACATTGCTGGAATTGAAATTTCATCTAATTATCTTCTAACCTGTTCCATAAGCAGCCTAGGACATTTCCGTGACGTTGTACAAAAAGCCAAGGCATATTTTCTTCCCATATTAGTATACTTTGATTATCTTATCATCGTACCAGAAACAAAAGAGGAAACGTCAAGTGTTAACAATGAAGTTATGAATGAGTTTAAGATGATGAATGTGGGAAAGGCTCATTATGTGCTTAGAATTGATGTCAGTTATGATCTTAAGAACAACATCCTAACGGTGGATCAATCAAATTTGTTGCAAACATATTAACGAATTTTTGGTATGGAAAAAATACTGTATTAATTGCTGTACCGATGGACATGAATTTTACATTAAGAAAGTCTGTAGAAGCAGATAAAAGGGCATTTCAAAGCGTGTGTTGGTCAGCTGTAGGATTATGAAATGCTTCTTTAGGAACTAGCCGAGGCATTCCTGACGAAGAATAGTGACGAAGGACAGGAGCATATGAAAGCAGTAAAGAGAGGTTTTTGCTACTTTAAAGGGATAATAAATTTGGGGCTCAGGTTATAAAAGTCAGAGAGCTTTAAAACAACCTTGTTTGAGAAAATTATTCTGTATTATTACATATTTTACATTCGCGATTCGTTTGTTAACGTTAGTTTTGTTATCGAAGAGGTTGCATGTCTATTCTAAGTACAGCATATTAATGTGAGTAGTGAACGGAAAACAACCATTGTAAATTTTAACTCACTATCTTTTTCGTAAATATCATCATACTTTTCTATCTATAAATAGACTGCAATGGCATATAATAACTAATCAATATATGGAACCATGAAATTTTAAACAATCAATTGTCGTGATAGTTCTTAACCAAGCCAACCCGAAGCTAAGTAAAGAGCTGATTTTTGGAAAAAGGGAAGAGAACAAGGCAGTACACTGACGCATACTTAGTGTATATGATCACACACTGACATGCAATCTGAACAAAAAAGATCTAATGCTCCAAAGTGTGATATCAATAATCTGCACTGTATAAGGTGATGCTCCCCGTTGCATTACCACCCATTATATAGATAGCATTGCTTGTTGTGCATAGATTCCATTGCCAAAACAGAACATTGTGGGTTTTCTGCTATTGCAGATGCAGTATTACAGTGTTCTCACTGAAGTATATTAGCGTGGATCAGGAAACTTTTTGCCGCAACCCCAAGTTGTTTACTCTACGCAGAATCGACCTCCTTTACCCCCTACGAACAACCTCTGGCCAATCAAAAGGCTGATTCTATTTATAAAGCCGCCCTCTGACTTCGTAATTACCGTACACAGCAATTTATTGGTTTTAGATTTCGCAACCTTGTGTGATTGATCACCCTGTCGGTAAATACAAAAGGATTATGTTCAGAATGAAGGATTCGGATACAAATCAGAGGATAAATAAACATCGCAATATTTGATTGCCAAGAATTCTCTTAGTAAACATTCAACTGTTTTGAGAGGCAATCCACAGGTAAGATTATACTGGGAACACGTTCAAGTGTCTCATTGAATGTTGTACTTATCCCTAGGGCCAAGGGTAACAAAGGCATTGACCAAGCCCGCACTCGTCTCCCTAGAATAACTAATTAGCAACTCAAAACGTAAATGCTTCAGACTGCTAGTTTGGAAGCTGTCTCAAAATGTGGTGCCAATAAAACTCAGTGAATATCTTTGCTATTATATGTAAAGTCATGACATCAAATTCAAAACATACGTGTAAGTCAATAAAGTTAAAATTTCATCACGTCTTTGAACTGCAATCTGATTTCCTTTTGGAATCGTATCATGCTCTCTAATTTATGTTTACAGATTATACATTCGACGATCTAATAAGAAAATAAACAACTCATTATTACGAAACTTCAATCGTGTTATCTAAAATGGAATCAACAAAGATCATCGGGTTACAATGTGCTATTTTCTACACAGGCATATGCTAAATCATGATAAGCTTAGGGTTTTTCTAAACGACAAACTTCAAGATCTCCATTCCAGTTTTGTTGATAGAATATCATCTGTAGGAGATGCTATGCAGCTATTGACGTCAGAGGAAATATTTACTTTAAAAAACTAAGGCAAGACGTTAATTGATAATGTTCCGATATCATTTTTTCCGAAATAAATCCACTGAATGATTTCCTATTTCTGTACCCTGTTGATTATGTTGTTTCGAGAAATTTTGGCTTGCAAACTTTAACCATGTCAGAATGAGCTCGACTTTAAAATCGCTTTCTCTCAAATTTTCATGTAGCAGCATGGCTGTGTAAAACAGGCGGGGCTTTTTAGTAAGTCGTAATGTCTTTGGTTTGGTATAAAACGTTTTATTCTCTAGGGGCATGTTATAAACCCTTTGTCTGTAAAACAGTCGAAATACACTCTGGCAAATGCTGGTGGCTGGTGAAGCTACATTAGTCAGAATCCATATAATCATCTGTAACGATTCGGCCTCTTACGCAACTAGCGACACTTGTATTACATTCGTGTAATCCTTTATCTCATCAATAACTCTCCCTGCGTCCTCGTGTGCTACGTATATTTGACCAATGACAAACTCTATCTTTCTATCGTAATCCTTATCTTGGATCCGTTTCTGAACCTATAACGACTGTATAACTATATCCATATTGCGCAATAATGGAATAGGTGTTCCTCGCGATAGAGCTTGGTGAGGAGCTAGACTCTCAGACTCAATTCACTAGATTACTAAAGTGAAAACGGAAACCAACGACTTTCTGAGTCGTTAAAGAATGCGTATGCACCCCTACTGACGGTGACAGTAACATTATCTTTAGTAGATTTACAGACGCTTAGCGATCTATGACGCGCATATGAGAAATGGATATTGCTTTTACATCTCTTTTTACAATCGTAAACCCATTTGTGACGAAATAATATCTTCATCTATTTTTAGAATTATAAACTTCAACATTGTTCAAGGTACAGAACTTAATACAAGCAAGGAACAACGCGTTTATTGGACAACTGAAAGCTTTTTCATGCCGTCTTTCTTCAGAGTTGTACACGGCAACAGTGCAAATGAAACTCAACCAAGATATACTTACAGGACAAAAGCATCACCGAGCGAACGAAATGCATGAAAATTTCAATGAAGATATACATACCTTGATATTTCAAGGAGTGATAGAACAGAATTTGTTTCCTAACAACTTTTCTCAGGCAAAGAGCCTCTCATTAGGATGTGCATCATAGTAATAGACAAATTCAAAGGAGAACAAACAAATGGAAAAGATTGTTGTTCGTACTGCAGTTATAGTTTTATATTTATAAGTTTAAAATACGTATTGTAAATATGTAAATATGAAGAAATAAAGAATGTCGTAGTGCGAGAAAAATATATAGCTGTAGTAATTTGCTGTACTGTTTTAATTATACTTATAGGGTGGTTTGCTTATGTATATTTGTATGCGTATGTGTATATGTGAACAAATGTTTCTTTATGGCACAGAACATTAAAATTGCATGAAGTAGAGGAACCATCTTGTATTTAAAAATTCGTTTTCTTGTGACACTTCTCAGAGTACAAGTCATCAAAATGGAACACTAAAAGCAAGAAATGAAACTAATACCCAACTGTGCTTTTGACTGTCAGATCGGTGTTGCTTTTGAGCAATCAGTGTCTGTAGATCTGAGTAGTAAACCGAAAATTTCCAATGAAAGGACAAATTCTTTCTGTTTCCTAAGCAACGATTTTAATTTTCTTTTCTGTGGTTCGATTTCAGATCGACTTATTGAAAGCCAGACCTAGCCTTACCTATTAAACGGAAGCCGTCATCCGTACCCTTATTCGAAAGGTCTTGGTTTTCGAGCAAATTTGCCCTATGGCAGTGTCACATTGTTTAGAGATGTTTCTTGGTTTTTGAAACACAAATTAGCCAATTCCTTTTAGGAGGTGATGCTTGTTGAATACAAGCTGCTTGATTCTGTCAACTGATCTCAAAGCAACCTAGCAAGCTTCGCACCGGCGAGGATATGATTTCGACTTCGCGAATTGTCCCTTCGATATGGGTGAAAAATCGTTATTAAGAGATATCTCAATTCATGAATTTAATCGATTGGTACTTTGAAAATAGATATGTAGATTACAGTAAATGATGTTTTTACTTGATCTGTGAACAATTGATAAAAATTGTTGACTTTTATGTTTTTTGTTGTTTTCACCAAAAGATAGCTCCACTTGACATTAAGCATCTACCCGTTTCTTTCCAAATTCCAATGTTTTACAGCATCTATATCGAAAATGTATTCTCCTTCAAGTGGATTGATCTGAGGACACTATATGTGATTAAATTTTTTCTCACGATTATGGCCTTTCCCTCGTAGGACAGAGTAGATGTTGTCAATAACATGAAACATCGTATAATGGCCAGTAAAGCGAAGCACATAAAAACAATGTGTAGTCAAGTTTTCCCTACAGCTGCAACCTAACCATGATTAACCTTATCTAATGCTGGTGTGATGTTATAATAATATGATCTAGCATTTTATGAATAACTACTAAAGCAGTTACTTTGGGTCTACAAGTTGATGTCCTAGCTACAAATATAATCCAAATCTGTAGCCTCGAACCTTGCTCTAAAACGGAAAGAACTGATATATTTGATGTTGGCAAAAGCGCCTTATATGAAAGTAGGTCCTGCACAAGGTCACATAGTTCCACTCACGCTTTGCCCGGAAAAGTAACTGCTTTATCTGTGGCAAAAATGTAAACAAAAAGCACGGGTCTACCTAAGGCAAGGTAGAGATGTCAGTGGATAACGTACTAGGATCCCAAAACATTTACAGTCCACGGATGGATGCCGCAGAGGCGAAAGGAGACCTATAAATGCTGTACAGACTCTGCGGAATAGCCAATGGAGACTTGGTTGCTGTTGAAGTTCGATACTATAGATAGATTGGTTGTTACTGACATTTCAAAGGTCGTACCTATTTCATGAAGTAACTACAACGGTGGTTAATCTTTTCTCATATATTCAACAAAAGAATTTTTCTTAAAAGTTACACAACAACTTTAATTAATCCTCAACAATACATTCAACTTCGTCTTCGCATGAACATCATATTTCGATCCTGCACTAAAAGCATGTGGCGATGCTATTCCTGTGCGATACTTACATGTGATTCGTCAAAATAAACAATGCAACTGGCTTAATTTGCTCAAAGTGAAATATCTGTTGGAGATGCTCTAGCCACTACTCTAGCCAGCCATTGAGTGGTTAACGAATAAACTCTTTTGTTAATCAGTGCTCGTGATATTGGTAAGGATGAGAAACTGCAATATCTTAACATTACATATTAACTGGCAAAATTTACAACACCTACAATGTGCCCAAACACCTAGGTTTGGTTGATTAACCAAACCCTGACCACGGCAATCGGACTTTTATTGAGCATATGTTTTCCCTAGGGTGCTGTTTCTCATATTCTGAGCTGCTTAAGTTTCGTACTTCCTCAGCAAGGTTCACCAGCTCGACAGAAACTACTCAGAAAATTAGCCTCTGCAACGCTTTGAATGAAGCTAAAGGAACAAGGAGACTAACTGTGACGATAATGAGAGAACTGTGACTTGGAAGTGAAACACACATGCAATGAGTAGTATCATAGTGATTCCTTCCAACCATCCCACAATAACTATCCCCCCAATTCCAAGAAATCGGAATGCTTTCTTAGTATGATCATCCATCTCGTAATGTTGTCATTATTTATTACAATTTTGAAAGCTTCTGATATGATTGTAACAAAGAAATTTATGAGGCATTAACTTTCTGCATTATAAGATACTATTTTGTTCGTTTATGTACCACTATTATTTTGGTGTTACATAAACTAACAAAATATTGATGCCCGAGTTTCTGTCACTTTATTTCTGCACAAACTCTTCTAGGTATTCTAACAATTTGTTTCACATTTTAGGGGTATAATCACGGAAGGATCACAGTACCCCAGACCCCCCAATAATTTTAACTGCCTTTGCTTTTGTCTTTCAATTTTATGCGAGGAAAGAAACGAGTTTCGATGGTCGATGCACTGTAGATTCCAGCTCTACTCCTAAATTCAAACTCAAGCCATTCAAGTTCTGGAGGAACCCCCACACACACAGACACACACACACACAGACTTTTCACCCCGGATCTTCGACTATTAGAGAAGTTGCGTAGCTCCTCTCCATTTAAAGATTGCTTAGAGTGAATATGGCGGGAATTATTTATCTGGTGCAAGTTTCCTGTGTCGAAATCCCCAAAACGATGCCTTCTTAACTGCTTCCTACATTAAATTGATTAATTTCCCGCACCCTCTAGATCAAAAACAGAATCCATATGGATACAAGTTACAATGTTTGATGTCAACAATCCAACTCACGCCAACTGCTGGGTGGCAACACTCAACAACCCTTCCCTTTGCATTCTTCCAAAAACTGTCTATACCCTAATTCATCCTGCTTCACTGCATTTGAAAAGTTCTCTTACCAAGAAAAATGTAAACCCAATAATTCAGTTCTGTCGTTTTCTTATCCCTCAAAGTTACACCATCTGGCCTCTTAAATTCTACAGTGGAAGGGAAACTGGTCACTAACAGCACCCACGTTTGCAATGGGCTCTCCACCATTCGTCCTTCGTTTTTATGTACTCGTGGCCAATTGCAACTACCATCATCATCATCATCTTTATTGTCATTACATTATGTTTAACATACGGTTTTATACTTGCATTGGTTGGACAGTGTCCAATGACGGACTCTCAAACTATCCTATCTTGGGCTAGTTCCTAGCCAATGGTCCATCGACATCAAGTGCCCTAAATCAACCACAGTCCCAGTATTGTTAAACGTCAATCTTCTTATGTCTTTGTGCTGAACTAGGCTTCTTATGTCGAAGTGGTTTTATCTTATAACGCAAGGGCATTCCGCAGCAGGGAAGACAAGTTTGAGCCTCCATATGTATCACTCCATCGCAAGATTACATTTGCATAAAGAATTTCTTTGCTGTCCATTTGTGCCACATCTACACTTGTCTTTATTATCTAAATTCCCATAGTATACGTTTAGCAGGTGTGGCATTGAATCCTAGATGGCTTTCATGAGAAATTTCCTGGTTCCCTCCCGATCCAAATCTCCTTGCAGTCAATCTTAATCTGCACGACAAGCTCCCCCTAGCAAACGCTCTGCCTATGGCCGGAACATTGATTCAAACGCAGATACCGTTTCTTTTGCTTCAGCTTTTTATCTCTCTGACAGCTTTATTCCCTCGTTCCTTCACACTACTCATGCAAAGAGGCTAGAAGTTCTACAGACCGAAACCTTCTTTTGTAAAATGGGCTACTTCAAAAATTCTTGCATACTGTACATTACTGTATTTGCCACTCCTCTGCTTTTCGTTTTCTTTCAAAGCGAGTTTCTCTGAACTCCAGATCATTGGAGATGATGAGCCATAGCACTTCGCACTTCCCCCTTTCTACTTTTCAACCAGAGAGACCCTTGTATGTATTTCATCAAGAAACATAACGAGCTAGCACATCCCCCATCCCACGCTGGCATTTTGAGTTTACTTCAGTGTCATCCATGAAGATGTCCCTCTGGTGAGAGTACTCATATTGCTGGTTTAATTCAGCATGATCTCCCCCTGACGTACGAACTGGAAAACTTAGATAGTACATTTTGTCTCAGTTCGAGCATCTGCTTTTTGGTGATGAAACTGCTTGGGGTAAATCTCATCATGACTGTTTTTTAATAAGCCATTACAAAGGCTGGCATTGTTTTAGGTAGCCAGAAGAAATCAATTGCCTCAGGCAGTGCCTCTAAATGTGCTAAAACATCTTGCTGTCGCCCCCTTCCCTACTTAGTACAAGTCAATGAGTACCGAGGAATAATCTATCGATTCAACAACGAACACAGATCGTCTTTCAAGACCCTGAAACTAAAACGTGTGTTTGAGATACTACGGTTCAACACAATTTGACCTAGGTATGTAGATTTGATTGACAAGAAACAACCACAAGCCACAATTATGCCATTTACTGTAATGGAGAGGAATTTTCAGAACTTGGAAAAGGAAAACAGGTTTTTCTGGAAAATATAACCAGTTCTTCACGCTACGTATGCTCAGTGGAGCCACTGGTCTCACGTTGATTATTCTTTCACTCCTTGTAACACATAGCAGTTCAGTCTAATCTAAAACAACACAGAACTGCTTCAGAATTATAAAATCAAACTTGTCTTATGTTTTCGCCTTCTTCTATGTTTCACACATTAAAAAGTACTTCCAATGAAACCAGGTAAGATGACAGTTAAATGAACGACTGGTATAGTAATAACTTTATTCCACTCGCCTTTTCGTCACAGCTATCCATATCGCTGAGATCTCAGAGAGATACTGGTATGTACGTTACCCAGAAAGTTGTTTGAAGACCTTACGTAAATGAGATATTTTTGATCTCGAATGTGGCATTGGACTGAAGGGCAATTACGCTGAGCGATGTGAAAGGATCAACAGACGACAGCGTGCTTACAGTGAATTTCGTTTCTGTGCTGCTGTGAAGAATCGGCAACTTTGATAACTCATGCTGAATCTTCAGGAAATGCTCTGTCTGTTAAGCCTCTTCTGGTAGGTACGTTATTAAAGAAATAGGCGTTGTTATCTCTGTCAATAAAAATAAGATAAGAGTTTCCATTTTTAACGCATTCCAATCTTGAATGCAAGAACTGACTTGCCTATGAAAACATCAATAGGAATGAAATTTTCCCTGACCTTACCAGTGCATCCTATACCGTGACATAACGCGTATTGCACTGGATCTTTAAAGTTTGATAGTTGATTCAAAACCATTGAATCTATCAATTTCTAAGGATTCAAGCAAGGCGTGCAATGATCTATCAATATTCTTCGTTCTAACTTGCAATTAATATCTCCACTGATCGTTCTCCTTATCATAAATGAATTTGAAAATCTTTTGTTTACGACGTTCCCTCAATCCCTGAATCTAGCCCCCTGTAATCCATAAAACATTTTTCGACCCCTGGATGTTCAACACTTAGAACCTGACAGTGTATAGTGTCCTTATTATCCAATTCGAATTGACAGGTTATTACAAGAACGGGGAAGTGACAGGGTGCAGACTGACTTACGTACTACTTGAGTCGTTTTGTGTTCACGAATGTTAGATGTAAAGCAAAGCTTGCTTGCCCACAAACTCTTCGTTATTGATAGTATTTGACAACTCATCTTTCTTATCAGTTTTGGTGCAGATTTGAGAAATGCAATTGGTTTATTTCCCTCATATATCGGTATTTTTGTATGGATGATGTCTTTGAAGAACCGAATCATTTCTTGAAATAACTACTCACTATATTTTACGGTTAGTGAAAGTAAGAATTTATATACTATGGAATAACTATTTAGCAAGAATTAATTGATTAAAATGATGCTGTCATTCAGATACATGCAGATACATTCATGTGAAACTTAGCGAAAACTCGTACATTGCCTGCAAAACCTTATAGAAATTATTTGCCGATGGCCACCTGGTAAGACAATTTTGAGTTTGGGGATTCCAATGATGTAAATCATGTAAAGAAGATCATTACATTTGTATCACACAAATACACGAGCTCAAATAATACGCAAACGGTAGTCTTCGCATGGTCAAGTCACATGGCGCAGAAAGAATGGTCTCCAAAATTGCGTGGAGCTGGCTAGAGAGACAGAACGAACATCTTATCAGTGGGGCTCAGTTGGTAGAACGCCTACCGTAAATGGGTCAAGGCTTGGAACCCATTGGTGACATACTTAGCTATTTCTCTAGTATCTAATCAAAAAGCAATGTGCAGTAAAGCTTACCCTACAGTTGAAGCCTAACCATGTTTTACGTGGTGTAATTGGTGGTGTGGTGTTATGATAGTATGATCCATCTGCAAGTGCATTTAATCTACAACCACTAAAGCAGGTACTTTTGTATTTGCAGGTTGATGTCATAGATACAAATATAAACCTTGGAAAAGCAACTGCTTTATCTGTGGTAAAAAATGTAAAGCAAATGCAACGGTCTACCTGATCCATGATAGAAGTTTCAGTGGATAAAGTACTTGGATCTCAAAACATGTGCAGTTGACTGATGGATGCTGCAGAGAGGAGATGGGGACCTATAAATGTTGAACAGACTCTGTATAATAGCCAATTGTCACTTTTTCAAATATATCATTTCAAAATCTCTCTTCTGCAAATAACGTTTGTGTCAGGAGTTAAATAGTTCCAGTATATCTGCAATGACTTGGATTCGTCCTTTATACTCAAAGATGACGAACCGAAACAAGATTTATAGATTTTGTATGATATAAGCGCAAATTCACCTCCCCCTGAGGCCCTACAGAGTTTTTAGAAGAATGAGCCTGATGACTTGGTTCATGATCTAGAAGATTCATGTGAGCAATTGGTATCTAGGTTAAATGAGAAACAACTTTGGGTGTCCCGTGGAGATAGGATGGGCAGCATTTAGGAAAAACACACAATTACTGACTTCAAGAAAAATACCTTAAAATACCAAAGCCCGCCTTTACAAAATCTACATTCTTCCAGTTGTACTCTATGGTCTAGAGTGCGTAAATTGGACATTCTCCTTGCTGCTTAAGATGGAAACATTTCAAAATCATGTGATGAGATTTATGACTGGTAATAGACTTACAGATCATCTTCAATTAAAGAACTCCTTAAGACAACAACAAACTCCAATCATAATTAAGAGCAAGGTGCTAAAACTATTTGGGCATATTAAAACGATCTAAAGCCGGGCTATCTAAAATATGTCTGGAGGGTATGGTGGAAAGAAAGAGAAAACGAGGAAGGCCATACAAGCGCTGGTGTGACAACATTTATACTTGATCTCAGCTAGACTTAAACCAACTAAAGACGACAACAAAAGACCGGACTGAATGGAAATTACTTTCTCATGTTAGTACGCAATGTGGTTATACCGGAGATCGTGGAATATGATGATACTCATGGAACTGTGCCAGTTATTCAATAGGGTGATATTAACAATGACAATATCAAAACTGGTAAACAATACTCTAATAGAAACTTGGTATGTAAGATTGGCCTTTACTCCTCGCTAGTTTCTAATTGAAGTCTCAAATACTTTTATTTCAACGTGACTCTGTAGACTCTTCTATTACCAAGACACACTTTTCATGCAGATAAGAAATGTACAAATGCGTGAAGAATATAGCGGGTATAATAAAGTGCGATGCTCACGACTGGATGATACGAGCTGCATAAAAAATGAGAGATTTGGAACAACAAAGGGGATAAACCACGTTCCTATGCTAAATTTTCAAGTAGGTTTGGCAAACATTGTCGGTGAAGCATTGCCATTTACTGATCAGATTCCACTTCCATCCCTGTATATCATGCTATGTCTTATGAAACAGCATATTAAGCATTGAACGAACATGGAAACTGGCCTCAAGACAGCTCAAGATCGAAGAGAAATATTTTTCAAACTTAAGGAGCATCGGCGTGAAAACATATTGGCTACCTTGTGTTCAGAAAGGCAAAAAATCTTCCAAGAAAACCAAATTAAGAAACGTCATAGATATTGTAAATGAGATTCTATCTGTATTTCAATCGACTGGCTTCGGTGGCGTAGCTAGAGGTCCTACTTATCCTTCTATTAAGGAGTAAAAATTATAATCTACTCATTGTCTAATTGTGGTAGTATTATGATGTTAAGCTGTCACGGTTTTTATCATTTATCTGAGAAAAAAGGCTCCCATAAACCATGGTCAAGTGACTTAGTCAGAGATAAAATATCATCAGGAATTGTGCCCTGCCTTCCCCAGATGACATGACCTTCTATTGATTTTGGTAATGAATCTATTGGCTAGCGAGCTAAGCGCACGCCTATATCGGCTCATTTCGGGGCTGAACTCCTCCATTTTGGGTTGTATGGGATGTTTGAGTGTGTAGATTTTGTTCCACCTTTAGCAGGTTTCGCCAGTTTTCACAAAAGCTTATTGTCCTCTTATCAAAATTACAGTAAATATCTTTAAAAATCATTTTTTGGGTGCTTGACGGGGTTTAGGGACGGAAGGAATTTTCTGGCTACGTTGCCCATCGCTTTGTCTTTTCGTGTTGTATCTGTGCTAGAAAACTTCCCCAGGAGACTTTTTTACAATTTTTTTTTGGCTGCGCCACTGACTGGCTGTACCGTGATTATCAAGGTCTCTTATTATTTAGTTTCATAGAGGAGTTCCGGGAATGTAATGGCGGCTAGAGTAACCACGAATAAGAACACTTTCATTAGGGTTTGGAAATCATGTAGGACAGTTATCAGGTGTTTTGGTTAAGGATCGCTATTTACTGCTGGGGATCCAAGAGACATATTCCGTGCAATTCTGCTTGAAAAGAGATATTTCGTGTCCATCAACGATACTTTCTTCTATCTTAGTGTAAAAATGTGACTTTCGCCTTCATTGTTTTCTTCTCTCTTTACCTCGATTAAAAATAGCAGAGATATGGGAAAGCGTTCCACCTTTTTTGTTTCCAATTTTGAAAGCCAAACCCATTTATAGAAACCAAGCTTTAATTGATGGAAGGAAATAATTTACGTTTCAAAATTTAGGGGCGAGAAACTATGATATTCATCAGCCAAACAAGTATTATCAAAATTTCCTTGAGTCGTCTACGAGGAATTGATTGGTACAGACTAACAAAACCTGGCACTGAAGTCCTCAAGTTTTGTAGCTAATGATTTTACACTGGGCAGTTATCAAGACTGACTGACACAGTATCTTTAGATGAATAATTGAGTAAGTATGCTGAACTATGAAACTTACTTTCAGAGTTTAAGTTCTACGTGGAGTTGTAGATAGTCATGTTGGAGTTCTGCGATAAGGGGGACCTCTTATCAGCATGAATCTTCTTTGTATTTGAGAAAGAATTATAGTGTCAATGTGTGTGTTCCAGTCTTTCATCGTTATAGGTTACATCGATTTCCTAAATGAACTCTATTTACAAGCTGTCCTAAATCAAACTCAACAAATACAATATTGATATCTTGTACGTAATTATTTATATATTGTATACAGTATAATAATGTCTTCATCAATATCACGTTAAGATCTTTTCATTTTTGTTACTGTTTTACACGCCATTGGCCACTGGACATTTAGTTTACTTGGAAAAACCGTATAATATGTCACAGATATGTATGTATGTATACTTTTATACTAGATAAATACCAGAGAACAGTGAAAATATCAACACCAGGATTCAAACACGGGACCAACGCAATGTCGGCCTGCTGCTCTAACAGCTGAGTTATGGTGACCCGGTGATAGCACAGCTCATTTTTCTCTAGTCGCCACATTATCTCCCGATACTCCACAAGTGGACATCAAAATTCAGCGCTACATAATTTTGGAGAACAGCATCTTCGCCATGTGACTTGACCATTGAAGTACTGCCATACAACCCATCAGGCAGTCCACAGCCTATGGACGTTACAAAGCGCCATCGAGAAGAGAGGATTTGAAAGTATTAAGTTTAAAGAGATACTAGAGAAAAGTGAAAATGTCGCCATCGGAATCCACCAGTGGACATCAACATTCAGCGCTACATAAATTTGAAGACCAGCATCTGTGCCATGTGACTTGACCATTGAAGCACTGCCATACAACCCATCATGCAGTCCACAGCTCATTGACGTTACAAAGTGCCATCGAGAAGAGAGGATTTGAAAGTATTAAGTTTAAAGAGATACTAGAGAAAAGTGAAAATGTCGCCATCGGAAT
>JAAAKL020002186.1:0-27139 GCA_010016065.2 Carybdea cf. marsupialis auct. non (Linnaeus, 1758) | reverse complement strand
AGCACTTTCCTTAATATATGTGCTGTTCCAAGGATAGCCGACAACTGTGCGCTACCTACAATGTCAGGGAGATCTAATTTACTGTGCCACGTCTTTGAATTCTTGGAGATTGTTATTATTGTTATTATTATTATTATTATTATCATTATGAGAATAAGCAAATAAATGGTATTGAAGTTTAAAAAAATAAAATAAATTATTATTATTAGCTGGCACACTGGCACAAAATCTCATTTTGTGTGAAAAATAAAGAAAGACAGGGCGTTACACGTACTTTTGTTCTTAGTTACCAATACTATCTTGCATCATCTTTTGAGAGACCTAGGAAAACGCAATCGTAATCGCCATCTTAATCTTAATTTCATGTATTCACACGTTCTGTTACATTTTTTTCAACTGTAGAACATGCAAAAGAATTAAAGAATTATTCCCACTCATCCTTTTTTGGCTTACCTTTCTTTTGACCTTGATTGTGGTCTCGATCGTTTCATTACTTTGTTTCGACAGACAAGGTAAGACGGTCTTCTACATATCTGCTATCCACAATAAGTGTTAACAAGTAAGGATAATGGAGAGCGGGAAAATGAAGCATTTAGATGATCTGATGGTACTTCATTAAAAATTATAGCTGATCATTTCGTATCGACGTATATATGGTTTGCGATTAGATGGCGTGCACTATAACTAAGCTAGAACTAGTTTTGCTTGAACTGTGTTATGAGCAATCCAGGCAGAACAGGCAAGGAGGAGAGACGGAGGTGAGTCAGAGAGCAGGAAATATAACGGTTGTGTGATTTCGAGCCAGGGGAAGGCCATTGATGATTTTAGTATATTTTGAGACCGTTCTGATTGTAAGCTTACTTGAAATGTGAAACAGTAAATTTATTATATGTAATTCTAAGGTAGCCCTTGGGTGTTCATAACTCTCATTTTGCTTCGTGGTTAAGCATAGACCCCTTTAAGTTCTCTAGTTTACACAGTGACACGTTTATATCTACCTCACCTTTCGCTTTCTTTGTGAATCTCGTATTGCTCAGTGTTTCATTTTATAATCTTTTCATTCCTGGCTCTTCTCACGATTTCCGTGTTCCAAGTATTTAAACCCACAGCCAGGACCCAATAGTGTTTCTTGTAGGTGCCGTCATGCTCTCCTAAGTTTTGATTTGCTGCCCGAACAATACTACTTGGCGACTATACTATCCAGCCATGGCAAGCAAGTGCTTTTAGGTACGGTTACACACTTCACTGCTGCCTTACGTGCTTCCCTTGAATACCATACGAAACGTTGGGTTTACAATGTTTTATCTTTCACGTATTGGTTTCCATGGAGTGAGATACAGATTGTAATGAATGCTTTTGTTATTTTATGGCTATTGAGTCACGAGTGTATTGTTTAATTATCTTTCAATTTTATTTATTAATTTTGTACATTCTTACAACCGTATCTAACGTAATATTCCTTTTCAGTGAAAGCTGATTTATATCGCCTTGGAAATTCGTACACACGTAGCCAGCGAGTATTGATGGTTAAGATAAGAATAAAGTTTGCTTTACTTGTGTCAATTTTCACTTTATGGTAAGTTGTTTATGTAATCAGCTCATATGATCCAGGCCTTGCCATGAGTAAAATGACTCTGGAGCTCAAAAAAACGCACGTTAACAACCTTGCGCGAGCGTTTTCGCTCTTAAGTAAATTGTCACATAAAAACGGGCACCAAACAAAGTTGACAAACGTGTTTCCGATGTCATCATCTTCCGTTTTAAAACCAATCACGCCAGCCTTTCACCATGAATTTAACGTAGATAACTTCACGCGGTTACCTTTGGCAGCCATGATGATGACAAAGTGAAAAAATTTGTAATCGGCCACCGTAAATAAGGAATGTTTACAATTTGTGAAATCATTCAATATGGCGGAGGCAGGTACGGAGATGGTGCGCGAGAGGACATAACAAGGAGCAACGGACTTTGCTTATCACTGTAATTATCAGCAAAACAAAATTGTTGATATTTGAATTTTCACGCGAGCTATTAAATGCTCGAGAAGAGCTGAATTTCCCGAGCGTTACGCGAGCGCGAGCGATCGCTCGGGATTCATGGCAAGGCCTGCACTTGTGTCTAATCTATGCTATATACTGCACATATTCGGGCTGATACTGCTCTTAACTGTAAACAAGAGATGACCTCACCTTTAAGTTAGGTTTCGGAATCTACTCTTGGATTTAGTTATTGGACTTCATGTAATTAGCAAGAGCTTTTCGCACTTAAAATGCTATGTATTATTTCTGTACAAGTGTGGCCATGGCTAAAGTTGTAGTATATTTTGATTACATTTTACATGCAGAACCTGGACAGGTTAAAAATTTGGATATCATGTGAAGATTTTGATAACAATTGTGAATAATTGGAGTAAATATAATGAATAGAGTAACAAGCTTGATACAATTTTTATGATATATATATATATATATATTCTGTATGTACGCGTGTCTTGGTGTAATATTATTGATAAATAATGCTTCTATTATGAGTTTGTCTATTTTTTTAGTTTTCGTGTCTAAATGTCGCAGGAGATTGGGATTAATCTGCAAAGAAAATCTAGAGCAATTGCGGACCATTTTGTTTACACCATAAAGTACTCATGTGTATGTATGCATTAAGAAAAAAACTCGTAAATTCTATCTGAACTTTATCTGTGCCACTTATCATTCTATTTTCAATCCTGTATGCTCAGGTAACTAGAGCTAGTTCGTGTGCTGCATCGTTCTGCAATTTACCTTCTCCTAAATAGATAGGAGGGAAAGTCGGAAAGTTTCAAAACGATTGCACAAGTTGTCCATGAGATATGTGGGGGAAATATAGAGCCACTGTCCAAATAGTTCTCCTCCCTTTCTTAGTTTTGATAAGGTTAAGTCAGACGGTAATTCACTGCAAGGTCATCTAGGCAAACTGGGAGATTTCGTGGAGTTATGCAAAGCATTCTGTTCATAGTCGTTCTTTTCTCCTAAATTTATCCTAAAATAACCTCTTAATAGTCACTTCCATTTTGTGCAGTCACCTCGTATACTTTACATGTGATCACAAGAGATTGTCAACTGTCAAATGGAGATGTCGATGTTTCTCCTGTTTGACTAACACGTATTCTCCAACGGTGATGTTCCTCTCCTTCACATTTCCTATTACTGTATTATTTCACAGTTGTTTAATGCCGGATATTATATTAAAAGCCTAAATGCCTACTTTTCCCGCGTTATATATAATTCGTCTTTTTCATATAGAAATAGTTAGAGGTAATAGGATATTCTAGAATATTCTAGAAATTTCTAGTGTGTTCTATAGAAACTTCTGGAAGGTTCTAGAAACCTACAGGACTTGGGAGAACATTCTAGAATGTTCTAGAAGTATATACAGTGTAACCTGCCAATAACGGTCACCCAAGGGACTGATCAATTTTGGCCGTTATAGAGGGGTGGCAGTACAGGTTAGGTAAGAAAGGGGAAAATTGTTAGTTGATGACGTCATATTTGTATCTGATAATAAACAGAATGTGCGCAAAATAGTATGAGCCGTTTTATTGCTATTATTTTATTGACAAACTTTTAAATCTACAAAGATGGAAAGAAGTCAGCTATATTTCTCTGCCTCGCAACACGTCTTTTGGCAAGAAAAAGTTTAGCGATTGCATCCTCCGCCTTGGAAACATACCCTAGTATGTTAGTGTATCCATGTTCAAGAGCAAAGGCGGCAAACTGATTTGCGTAGGATGCCACCGTTTCCAGTGTAATCCATGAGTTCGATTTTTCTTCACAAACCAGCTTGTCATCACAGCTGTCATCCAAAATGTTCTCCCCGCTACAAATTTGAAGCGATTCCTGTGCTGGCATCTCCCCACGGAGAGGATAGGTTTCTAAATATCGGATATTTTATCAGCAGATCATTCATTATTTTACTTGCATTATTCTGTATGTTTACTACTTCAATGGAAGATAGATAATACCTACCTCTCTGCCTTAAATGCAACTCTACTTGTTTACATAGAACTCCTTAGAATGTTGTAGAGTATTCTAGAAAATTCTTGAAATTTCTAGTTTGTTCTATGAAAGCTTTTTGAAGTTTCTGGGAACCTATTAGTCCATGAGCCAGATAGAGTGATCGGTACCATCAAGGGTGAACAAACTTCATGACGATTTTGTGTTTACCTTATGTATGTAGAGTTATAAAATAGGTGGTAGCAGTGCCTAATCTTTGCCTTCTTTGTGTTATCACCTTTTTTACAGTTTTCGCCCAATTACGCCGAAAACTACGGACTATATTAAAAAACTTACGTGTACTCCTACTAATGTTATCTTTGTACGCCTAGATATCACTAAATAATCTGCAGGATTTATAAACAATATGATTCCAAGAGTCATAATAATTGCTATACGTCATTTTTGACACCAGAATAATGATTAGCATGTATTTTCATTTGCTTTTTGCTGTTTTTGAAAGCTGTTATTGCAGTAGGTGATATAATGCATAAACTTCAGTATTAAGTGCAGGTAATACGTATTTAATGATCATAGTCTACGTTACTTACATGTGCTTTTATGTATCTTTGAATGCCAACAAAAACGAATACGTAAATGTTTGAAAATAGCAAAACAAAAGGATAGGACTGAAATGCCTTTACATATCATGTTTTAAGAATAGTGCTATTTTTTGTTATGTTTACTAAAATTAAATAGGATCGCAATCTAAAGATGGAAGGCATCAGGACATTACAGTAGGGCAACAACAACATGTTCAATAATTTTGATATATGTATTACATATATAGACAACGTAGAGCAGGAGCACAATGGCTCCGGAGCATTACATGTCGGAATGTCAAGGACTGCCTGGTTCAGACTGACCATACATCCAGTCAACGACTATATGCGACTTTGCATCCTGATTTTCGATTTTTCACTCATGACCAACAAGACGTGATATTTCTACGTTTCGTTCCAATGGTCGTCTCCAGATACCTGGTTAATAGTTGGCACGCAAAGCATGCGTTTCAAGACAGCCTAGACATGGTGGGTGCAGATGGCTCTTAGCACATAACAATTGCTACCTAAGTTCATTGACTTTACGAGTGGTTGTTTCAGCTACGTACAACTGGCAGGTAAAATCCCCAACTCTATTCCTCATGGTATTATCCACATCCGGTTCCATCCCAGGCTGCAAGAATGTATCGTGCATTTCTGCCTGCAAATGCACTGACGGTATCACATCCAGTGAAAGCATGCAACCCTATCAATGCCTTGCACAATTTCTTCCGATAACATTGGAAATCCTGTTTATATCAATTATAACTGATCTACCTTTTTCCCACACCTTTTAAATAAGGGATGCACTAATGTTACCAGCAAACGATAGGCACAGTATTTAAAAAATCAGTGTCTTCTGAACAGACCCCTCACATGCAGTGCAGGATCCCGTAATCAGCCTTTTCATGTAAACACTGTAGTTCATTGATTTCCTGGTGTCAGTCTGTAGTAATTATTTAGCATTGAAGTCGTCATATTTAACATAGAATTCTTTGCCACTATGCTAATTGCTGCTGAATACTAGATGATAGGGCAACTTTCTGATTCATAGTAGCGGCAATCTTCTCGAGACTCAAGGCGACGTCGTTTTCTTCCATAACTGAGCAAGACACTCTGTGGCCCAATAGATTTAGTGTAGTAATTAGCTCAAGAGTACTAGTCAAGGTTTTAAGAGCACATTGCAAAAGAAAATGTTTTGGTTGTCTAAGTTTTCTACAAGTTATTACGTATATCAAATCTGCACTGAGGGAGTGCAAAAGAGTCCTTGCATTATCCGACGGATCCGAACACTGTGGATTTCCAGTTAAAAGGACAAGAGGGAATCTTTCAAGACCATTTGTTGCCACGAATTGATTTCCCCCCTACATCTGAAGGATGATAGGGTCATGGTGTAGGCCTCGTATCAGCCTTTATTTCTAATCTCAAGTGTAGAAACATGATAAATGATTTCATCCTTGTCCAACGTCTTATTTTTCAATGATGCGACCTCTTGCCTTGGCTGAAAGTTTTCCCTTGCAACATCATCTAAGCCCACCACTTCTAGCTCAACTACCGTTTTTTTATTGTTGTCTGGTAGTATGGGCCAAACTCATTTTGTAGCTTTCTTCGTATACATTTCTTAGCTAATTCATATATGGTATACGCTCCTTTTCTCTCTAAAAATACCTCAAGCTGTCTTGTTAGGGTAGTAAGTAGGACAATGACCTTTTGCGGTATAATTTGATTTCTGATATAGGTAAAAAACTCTATATACGCGTCCTGTTCTGCCACTGATATGGATTAACTTCAGTTCGTGTATCATCCTGGTTGCTTCCTTTGGCTTTTGGCTTTCTGTATGCTTTGTAAGATGAAGCATGATAGTGAGCTGCAACTATATCTCTGTTAGGGACGCTTAATATTTTCTGATCGTTTCTTTGCATAGCACAACTTCTCAGTGTTTCATCTGCTGGCAACTGTACAGCTTGATTAGACTTCTTTCTGGCTGATTTTTCTCTGTGGCACTTCTCTTTATCATAAAATATGCATGATATGTTGTGATATATGTCCATATATGATATGATATCTTGCAACAGAGGCCGCTCTTCTACTACTAGTCTTTGACTTTGATATGGACTCTTCTTTTATCCCTTCTAAATCAGTTTCTGGGGTTCTTCTTTTAAGAATATCCATATCTCTTTTCGTTGTAAAGGAGCATCTACATTGGCTATGATAAAAGATGTTTGGTATTTCATTTCCCACCAGGATCTCTGCAATGGACAACTGTAGCTTATATTGCCTTATTCTAGCAGCATTCAATAGAGTTATCCAAGACCTAAGTGGCTGAGAACTTGTCGGGTCTTCATCAAGTGGTACACCCGTTGATGACCTATAAATAATGCACATTTTTAACATCTTTTCCGTCTATTTCGTTTCATAATAAATACTCCTACTATTTGCAAATAGTTACTGCGGTGTTCTTTCAATATAAAAACGGACGATTTTAACATTAAAAGACGTCGATTACATAGATTACAAACATAGAGATTTCAAATGGAAACACCTCGACGCGGCAAGGAAATACCACGGGGAAGCCAACATGAGAAGTACGTAGAGAGGTCCACAAAAGATTACAGCTCAATAATATAGTAACATTACCCTCCAGATGCAAGATGATACGTAGCAGTAGGGGGCGCAGAGCTGAAGTGCTCAGGGGACTGTAGCTCGCGCTCCTTTAGCCAATGTTTTAAAAATTCAGCCTGCATTTTGATAATACACCTGCTTTGTTTTTGTCTTTCAGCCTGACTAGAATGAGGACGAAATGTTATTACTGCTGAACTATTTTGTGCACGATAAATTCTATTTAAACTATGTAGGATAACTATAATCCAAATAGTTTATGTAAAATTTTGGATTGCTGATAGAAGTATCCATCAATAGCACGAAGACGAAAAAATGTAGTTGCCAGCTGATTACTTTACATTTGCCAAAGACTATTGTCACTATCTTACAGAGGGGGTGACTATGGTATTAAAATTGCGTTGCATTCAATTGGCGAGTACCATGGGCGGTACCCTTACGGAACATTATTGAACCACACCCTACACTTTCGCTTTGAAATTTTTTTGTGGCATCCGAATATTTGACTTCGATTCTCCCAAGATAAGGTTTGCCATTAGTGTCACTGTTATTTTAAAATACAGAGAATTTCAACAAAAATATTTTTGGAGTACATCTTCTATTTTAGCATCAAGGCCCTCTCGAATTCCATATTTACCATTGCTAATGATAAAATGAATGTTTTGTCACATCTCCATCATACTTTACTTCCTAAAAGATGCCAACAAACCCATAGCACTAATCTATTTTCTATTTTGAAGGAATCTAGAGGACAACCTTATAAGAAGCGTGGTTGGTGGGGCAATGGCCCCATACGCCCCCTTGAGCGTGATACTTCTTTCGTTATGTATCTTACATTATGTAATCATCATATTTTAAACGTTATGTTGGCATATCAGTATATAAAAGGATATGGAAGGATTTTATGTCGATTGGAAACAGGCAGCCATAGAACAGAGGCCATAAAGGGTCATATCTTGTATGGGTAGGGGTAATCTTGTAAATAAGGTGATAACGCAGAGAAGGCAATAAGCTAGCCAACGCTATCACCTATATTCTCACTTTACATATGTCTGGTTTGTCAGAATCCTAAACTAAATTTTTCTGGCGCTTTGCGCCAAGTCTTCTCCCAGTTTTCCAATCTGACCCTTTTAGCCTTCTTTCTCAAATCAGTTGCAAAACATTTCCCTACCTATCTCTTTACATTTTAAGAAGAGAAAACAATGTGCAGTGTTTGCCACTGCAGCAAATACATCTCATCATGTAAAGTGTACGACAAAACAGACTTTTAAGCGAGAATATGCACCATTGAACAAGAAAGTAGCTACAGCATTTCTTAATTAGGGAACCGGAGTTACGTGAAGAACTTTTTCATAGTGCAGGATCAGGGCCAGATACTCGATCATTTGCTTGAGGTGGACAAAGCAAGGCGAATGCGTTAATTTTCGAACTCAAGGACATGAATATCAAAGTCTGCTTTCTGCCGCTGGCAGCGCAGGCACGGAGAATGCAAGGAACTAACAGGTAAGGGAGAGCGTAAGTCTATATCTAGAAATTATGGAAGACGTTCTATTTGTGTTAGACCGGGGCATAGTGTGAATTGTTGTAAGGCTAGTATTCCTTGTTCTAAGTTTAGAGGTGGTTTCTATGTTTCTTTATTGCTCAAATGAAAAGCGGGAGTGGGTTATGGTTTCATCTACCAGTTCGACATCTCCTGTTCACTAGTGATTTGTTGGTGCTTGCTCACCAGTCGGTTTTACTTGAGGATCAGGTGGCTGTGACTAGGTGTATTGACAGCCATGACATCATTAGTGCAGATGCAGTTAGTGCTAGTATAGATATTATCAATACACAGGCTAGTAGGATTGCCTTGCAAACAGCACAGTCGATGTTAAACGATAGAACAGTACTAGTAATGGTTGATACTGGTAGCACTTTAACTTTTCTTAGACAGGTTTTTGTGTCAGAATTTTATCCCGAGCCAGTTAGAAGAAAATTAGGTTAAGTACCTTTGGGCAGTAGGGTCTATTTAGTCACCCTCGTGATATGTTTACGTTAGAATTAGTACCTAGTAATGCTGATGTTGATATATCACCTATGTTGACGCCCTTGCTGTTCTAAGTATTTTTGAGGTTAATAATGATAATTTAGATGTAGTTCAGCGCAATTTTGAACATCTGAAGGTTTTCTGATATTTGTAGGGCAAGTGAAGTCCTACAAGTTGATCTGCAGATTGAGTCTGATTATTTGTGGGCGATCCAGGCTTGGGAGACCATACTGAGGAGCATATTGGAGAACCTGTGGCAGTAAGGACTTCTTTGGGTTGCAATCTGTCTGGGCCAATTTGTGAATAAAAGAAGAATAAATTTGCAGGTATAAACATTGATGTTGGGATAAGGAGTATAGACGAGAATAAATCTATGCTGTGGAATCTTGCTTCTTTAGGAATAAGGGAAGTGATGATTCAAATTCCAATAAAAGCTAAATTTCCTTGGAAGCAAGGGCAATCACCTCTTCCGACTAACTAATCAGAGGCAGCCACAGGACTAGAGCCGCTACTGTCAAGGTTGAGGAAAGAACCAGGCGTTTCAAAGGCCAATGATAATGTTATTAAATCACAGTTGGAAGTTGGGATTATCGAAAAGGTACCTGAAGAGGAAGTAGAGTTAGATAGTGACACGCATTACCTGGCCCACCATGAAGTAATCTGGAAAGAAGCAATGGCAACAAAGGTCCGGGAGATGTAACATGCCTCATGCTAGAGGTGGGAAGGTGTTTCATTAATTGCTTGCATACTACCCCATCATTATCATCACATTTTGAAGTTTTGTCAAGATTTCGTTGCAATAGAGTTGCCTTAATAGCAGATATTGCCAAGGCATTTTTGAGTATTAAAGTGGATCCCAAAGATCGTGACTGTATAAGGTAGAAGGGAGCATGACTTTCGTGCCCATGAGATTTGTGAGTGTTGTCTTGGTGTTACTTGTTCACTATTTTTGTTAAATGCAACCATCAGGCATCAGTTAGAGAGATATTAAGAATCTTATCCAGAGGTTATTGAGACTCTTAATAAATCATTTTATGTTGATGATTTAATCACTGGAGGACAGGCAGTTGATCAGGCCCTTTCTTTTTTTTTAATTTAAGGAAGAATTAAGTAAGGGCAATTTCCACCTTAGGATATGGCTTTGTAACAGTAAGTCCCGTATGGACATGCATACAGCAAGGGAGGCGTTAGGTGGAAAAACCTCCACAGAAAATTTATATGAAAATAAAACACTGGGTATGAATGAACTAACTGCAAGTGGCCAAGGCAAGCTTCTTGGTGTTCTTTGGAATCCTGACAAGGATACAGTGATGTTTGACTTAAATAAAAATTACGAAGGCTGCAATGAGTGTAAAAGCGACCAAAACGGGGCTTTGAAGCTTACTAGTAGGAGTGTTTGACCCCTTTGGATTAAGAACACCAAATGATTGTACCCCTTAAAGTTATCTTTTAGGAGCTGTGCACACAGGGGATGGTATGGGATGATAAACTTAATCCATCACAACAGAAGCAGTTCAATAAACGGCAGAATTATCACAATGCTTCTGATAAAAGTGAAAAACCATGGTGTATGCAAGTGGATAAGTTCCTTGCCTTTAGTTCAAGAGGGTCAGGGTTCGAATCCTGGCGTTGGTGACGTCAGGAAAGGCATCCAGCAAAGTGCACTATGCTCCAATCACGTCAAATAGTGCTTGGGCACCACCTTAACCCCTGCAAAGGGGAGTGCACGGTGTTAAAACTGCATCATCATACGAGTGAATTAAGAGGTTGAATCATATTCTATGCATGGATTTAGTGATGCCAGTGGTAAGGTATATTGTGCCATGGTTTATTTAATTGCAAAGTCTGGTACTTATGCTTCTCCTGTGATAGCAAAAATCTGACTCGCTCTCTTGAAAAACTTGCGGTTCGAACTTAAAACAGACATCAAACAAATGTAAAACAAATTGTTCTCTTTTACCTAAAACTGTTAAAAGTGAATCTTGGCATCAATTTAAAGTTTCCTTACTAAAGTAGGTATATATTGAACTAGACGAGGATCCCCTCCCTTTCGCTATTCTGTTCTATAATACTTCAAAACTTTCAAAACGACTGTCGAAAAATAAAAACCTATGGTCCTTCGAGAAGAAAGATAAACCGATTCTAAGATCTAGTTGATTCGTTGGGTGTTGTTATCTGCCTACAGTATATCATGTTTTTCTTTAGCCCTTTGATATATAGTTGATAGGTGTTAAATAGTATAGGTTGCTTATTTACTCTAGGTACTGTGGACAGCAAATTAACGCACATATGTATGTATATAAGTAAAGAAAAGGTCTCACCAAATCCGTTAGTGCTGCACTGAAAATTTTCTCGTGATAAACCAGGCCTTGTTTTTAACTGTTCCCCATATTTTTGCTCTCTGTCTGTTTAGTCAACTCAGTCGCTTCTTTTTCTTATTTTTACAACTATAATTTAATCTACATCATACCATATCCGTCTCTTTGTATACAACGGAGTGCAAAAATATCACACTCCTATACAAATAGCTTGTGCTCTGATGGAGACGAGCTTGGCCACTAGAGGTGTAGCCATTGGGGGGGGGGGGGTGTTCTAGGCCTAAATAAAATTTTATGAAATCCACCCTATTTTTCACGTACTTTAAGCGTACAACTCGTTAAACGCCCACACCTCTTGAGAATTTAAAATTTGATAAAAGCCACCCTACTTTAAACACAGCCCTTGTTAAACGCCCACACCCCTTGAGTAGTTGAAATTTGATAAACGTCACCTTATTTTATACATACCCCTCAATGACGGCACACACCCATTGATAAAAAGCCACCCATGGCGCCTTGGACAAAAGGCCATTCCTGCTTTCACTGATTATAGCCATATGAAATCGACCAACAGGCAAAATCACTATTATCGAGCCGTTTGAATTTACAGCCCTACTGATTCCGTTAGTATTCACTTTGACGGTCTCGAAACCTATCTCTTCAAGCTTCTTCGCAGTAAGATGCAAATCTATCACCGAGTCAATCACCCGAATGAGCATCAGGGTAAGATGCAAAAAGTTTCTAGATTAGTCGAGCAGCGAGTACGTAACAAAAAATACAACTATCTTTCCCCCATCTGCTTAACTTACCCCGTCTTTCCCTGCCCAACTTTCTTGCTATTATCTTTTCACCTCCCCACCGTCCCTACCTCGCGAATATTTGTCTGTTGGTATAACATACTGCAGCGTGATGTATTCCTAGACAAACTCGTCTGCTTAGCATGTGTACGATCAGTCTGAATTATGTCGAGGGAAAGTGATGACGTCACAAATCAAAAGTTTTGGAAATAGTAAGATTTGACTCCTGTCTGTGTTACGGGCATGTGACGGACGCATGATGCTCTATATGGTAGAAGTAAGGTGGCAAGATGAGGTTAGGAGCAGAGAGGTGGCAGCCAGGTGCGGATTGGTGGAGCTGGAGGAAGAGCTGCGGTACAGAAGACTAAGGTGGTTTGCAGATGTGCAGCTGTCCTGTGAACACGGTCCCCTCAAGCAAGCCGCAGACCTGCATGTAGATGGCAGAAGACCTGGCGAGAGTGCGTCAACGAGGACATGCGACACCTCAGTATCAAGGAGGACAAGGCGCAGGAGAGGAGTCAGTGGAGAAGAGCCGTTCGGCCGTCCAACCCTTAATAATGGAAAACATGGACGTTAAACGAAAATGATGATGATGATGATGATGATGATGATGATGACTGAAATCTAAAGGCAACCCTAGAATAGTCTGTTTCCCCAAACACCTGACCTGTTTTGTATACAGTGTTTTAAGCTAGAGGCGTTTGAATTTCAAAATCTCTAGTCAAAACTCTGTTGACATTCCTTGAATCTTACCGTTGAGATCAAACATCAAATAATAAGGTTAAAAACTTTGAAAGCTGATATCTCGGTGTTGAGAAAGGGCACCACTCTCAATTATGGCCATTGGCGTTCTTAGTATTAGGGCAACATGAATATTGAGCTTTTTCCATACATCAAACATTTCCAAAAATCGTGACGTCACACTTTCCTTCCTTATTACTTGAGAAATTTAGTCTGTACGCAGACTTGCGTATGCATGTTTTATCTCTGTGGAATTGTAACAAACAGGACATGACGCGACGCAGTGTAACATGTGACAATAAGAAGTGCAATGGTGAATATTCTGGCAAACAGCGCCTCCCTTTCAGCTTTCTTTTGCAAATCAGTTGCAAACTTTCCCCTACCTATCGCTTTACATCTTAAGAAGAGAAAACAACGTGCAGTGTTTGCCACTGCAGGAAATGCAGGTGCTCATCATGGCAAGTGTACGACAAAAAAGTGTTACTTACTGGTCAGGAAGGATGTCAAGGCAAATTGGGTAGTGTTATGGCATCTGTAATATATGTGGGCTTCTTCTTAGAAAGGGAGATTGTTTATTGACGAAGTCTTACAAATCAACAATTTCAAAGAGTACTTAGGGCATAAATAAATCAGTTGGTACAAAAGAGTTTGATTTAACAAGAAAACGGCTTTAAAAAAAAGCTATGGGGTCACCCCTTGGTAACTGCTCAGTCCAACCCCTCCATATTAACATATCCCTGCAAGCAAAAACTGGGAAGAAATAAGAGTTGCCTCGGGAAGGGAGAGAAACTTTTAAGCCAGAATATTCACCATTGAAGAAGTGGAATACACACCAATGCAGTCTTCACCTATATGCAAAATAGCCACGTGCCCATAGCCTCGAAATGTGGAACGCCTAGCAGTCCAGGGAGTTTATTACGAGGGTTACGAATATTTAAAAGGAATCATATACGATCCGCAGCACACGCACCAGTCGGTAGCATTAGGCCCACATAGGTAGGTAAAAATACTGACTTTCCTCTGTGCACAGTTTGGGCACCAACATTTCACCATTGTGGGTTGCCCCGGGTCTACTACTACATGGTAAAGGCGACACAGAAACGCACATCTCCCACTGTACGCCTACACCCTCCCTTGGTATGGAGCATCAGATATCGCGATGTAAGTTTTAGAAAAACTCTAACAAATGAGTAAAACATGTTGCTTCGTTGTTAAAGCAAAAATTGTAGTATAGTGGGCCTATAGATTATATAAACATCGATAGCTTGCTCTGCCATAAAATTTCTTGCATGTTTTATTTATATATTCAGATTTGCAATTATATTATATTGTATGAAAGGATATCAACAGCAAGAGGCCGAGGTGTCTCCGCCACTAGTGTCCTCCTTACATTGTTCATTTTCGTAACTCATAACCGATACCTCTTCTTCAAGTCCGATACTAGCAAAATGAAAGCAGCTATTGAGAAACGATAGCATCACCTCAGCTGTTCTTTGCCTTTTACACATAAAAGAATAAAAGATAAGTTTTCCTTGTGTCTTATTGGAACCATCGGCGCATATCGTCACAACATCACCACGTTGTGATCCAACACATCCGCGTCTAATCTGATGCATCGGTAAGAATGTAGCATTATCTCCATGTGAATTAAGCATCTCGACCCCATACCATGATACTCGTAAAGTACATTTAGGGAAATGCATGCTGTACCTTCTAGCATCAAGTATCACTTCCATTCCCAATCTGTCCGTAATCATTGCGTTGGTAATTTCCGTCTCATCAGGTATTTTCTGGCTGGAATCCACAGCCATCTCACCAATAAAGTAAACTGGGAAAGCGACAGATTTAGAACTTTGGGTCATGCAGCCATATTTCTTGTCTTTACTAAAATTTGAAGAGGGAGGCCCAAAGCCTTTACTCTGTAACATATTTTGCCACTTTTTCCGAGTGAAAAACTCCATAACACAAGTGAAACTCTCCAATGTAAGTCTGGAACTTCTAAAGGTGTAACATCGTCGATAGCACTACATTCCTATAACCTTGTCGAGTGCTGCTGCTATTTCTGGATTTAATCTTTGTTGAATGTTGTTCCAGATGACCGATTATCAAAGAGCTTTGCTCCCTTGGTGATTGTGTAAACTGGATGCGATCACAGTCAGATCATCAAAGTCGCAGTGTTTTGTATCATTGCCTATCGCCTACTGCAGGAATCAATGGTGTGTTGCCAGGAGGTCTAATCGAAATAATGTTTTGTTTTGCGGTGTGGTTTTGACTGCCTTACGTTACTGAAGCCATCTTTTGTCCCGTATAATGTGTATCCCCTTTGACATGAATTTACATCCCATGAGAAACCATGACGTCGAAGGGTATGTAGTGAAATATAAGAGATCCCTAGCGAATAAAGGTAAATCAGTTGTATGGCTTATAGCTGAATGACGTGAGCACTTGATCGGTGACCACGTTTTCCTCTTTGTTATTCCTACTATTCATGATTGTCTCAAATTACTTCCTAATATCATCTGGAATAACTTGTCAAGTATCTTCAACATTTCGTGACCGAGGCCTCAAATTTACATCCAGGTCTCCAATAACACCCAAATCAGTTTCTATTGTTTCAAGAGCTGGCGACAAAGCAGACCGAGAGTCTCTGGATGGCACTGCGTAGACAAACGTAATCTTCATAGAATGTATCATATCTGTGACGGTTTTTAACAATGTACAAAAAAAGGGCTAAATTAGAGGTACATCTGTTGTTGGTTTTGTGATTAGCGACTTGCGATACTTTGCCAAAGGTACACAATATCGTTTTTCACTCGTCATCACGCGTTGAACAAGGGGGGAAGCGGAAATTTCCGACCGTTGTCTGCTAGGGCAACGAGTGTAACTGAGTAATCCCTCTCCTCGTGGCTTCTGAAATGCTATTTATTTTCAGATTGGGGAAACATTTTCCGAACTGTTGTTTGATCAATTTAGCATAGTACATAAAAACGAATGAATAAACAGAGGTTGCGTCTATATACTCAGCTAATATAACCGAATTGCATAAATCGATTAGTCTTTTACAGAAAGTTAGATTTTTGTCGACTAACATAAGATTTCGTATTTGGTCTGTAATTCCATCTGCCAGTATCGTAGGTCGGACGTCCGCCAAAATCTGTAAATATAAAAGCTGAGGACATCACAATCCAAATGTTGCAGCAAAGGATCTCTTGATCTCGAAAAAATCTGCATATATTAGTTGTCACCCACCATTTTCGTACCTGAAGCCCCGTGCACATGTTGCAACAAATTAAGCACAACTTATGGCACTTAACACACTTTTCAAGCACGATGTGCTGTACAGATTGATTACAACACAGAACATTTTCGAAAGTTGTATAATGACAGTAGTGGTCATTGTGTTTTCTTCTTTGTAAGTATATTATTACGAACAATGGGACAAACTTCATTAGCCCACTTCCTTTGTTTTTTTTAAAAGAATAGGCCAGTTCAAGTTGCAGAGTTTAGACATAGCAACATATCGAAATATGAAAAGTTGCCTTCGTTGTATTCTCGTTACAAAGTATCTATTTTGGATTGGCGAGTCAATAATATCCTTACCATTAGCTATAGACTTTCTTTCTCTACAAATTGTGACCACGACGAACGCTTTCGCGTTGTTTTGATTCACCGTATGTTCTCATCGTCCGCCTTCAGTCATTTTATAACTTATCAACAAACGGCTGTTATATAACGTTGTCACCTCCAATTTCCAAAACTAAATCATTTTTCTTTAGGCAGATAATGAATTAAGATACCTGCCAAGATTTATACCTGAGCATCAAATGTTTAGAGTTACAAGCAAATATATAGCCAGGGGCCTGTTAGCCTCACTTGGAATCTCGAAATAACCTAGACTTGATAGGGTTAAAAGCTCAAGTACAGTCAACCAGAAACATCCCAAACTTAAATTCTTGAGGTGAACAGTTTGTCAGAAAAGTACGTTCTAAATAGCCGACAAAGAATTTTTGTTGCATCTGCTGATTTATTGCCTTAACAACTAGGACGACGCAAGGGTCTTTTGGTTGGTCCACGACACTATCTAAAAGTGTCAAACTCCCAGACAATTTTGAGCTTTTGAACAGGTCTCTTTGACTTGAAAAACAGCTTTATTTTGCACATTCTTTTGGAGAGATCATTAGATATACTTTGTAATATCAAGTTGAACATCTCACTTGAGTGTCATTGCAATACATACGATAAGGGATGTGCCACTAGAACAGCGATGGTGTACACTGACAAACTTTATTTGATGCTTGTGAATCAAGGAGCAATTTTCACGTACCATACCGATCACACCAAGCAGATTTCGCCCCAAATTTTGTGGCTAGTATGCTACACTTTCCCCCTACATATCTACAGTACTTCATGTACACATTCTATAGGCTCGTGTTGAAACATGGAAGCAATATCTCATGGAGGAAAAATTTTGCGATGACTCATGTTTCGCACAATAAAAAATATATGGCGACTCTGTGTTTTTATTACATATAGCGATGACGTGATGGGAGTAGGTATCTACAGACTATGCTTCCTGACTTCTTCACCTTGACTGTGTATTTCCAATTTTGCAATGTTGTATTATTCTATAATACAATATTTAATATCATAAATAAATTCTATTCTATTTTATTATATCACACAATTTATATCATCTATATTTTGATATAATATAATATACCCTATCGTATAATTTGCTATTCAATTCTATACTACCCAATCCACTCTATTGCAATCTGTTTTATTTTTGCACTCTATAACTCTCTATGGCGCCCTTTCGCACCCTTTTACACTCTTATATACCGTATTTCTCACTATTTTACCCTACTCCGCTTATTCCACTGTATTTCACTCCACCCAAACTCTACTCTATTTTAGCCTACCCTAGCCTACCCTAGTCTACTCCATTTTGCAATATTCTACTCTATCCTGCTCCTTTTTAATCTATTCTACTATATTGTTTTACATTACATTTTATTATATTTTTGAAAAGACACTGCAGAAAAGTGCATGTCACTAGCAGGATTCGAGCCCGCATGCAATCGCGGTGCGCTGCTCTACCAACTGAGGTATGATAAACTGTGGATAACATAATTCACTTTCCTTTAGTCGCAACATTAGCCCTCAATAATCCACCCGATGGGCATCGGCTTTCCGCTCTACGCAATTTCAGAGACCAGTCTCTCTGCTCCATATAAATTGGCCAGGGAAGGACTAGTGGCGGTTTTAGGGGGAGCCCGACCGGGCCATGGCCCGAGGCCCCGCACCTGTAGGAGGCCCAGCGCCTCAGCCTTTCTTGTTACGCACAAATGCTATGTCATGTATCGCAACATTTATATATTTACGAGTGATACTAGTTAGTAGGTTTGTACTCAGTCAAGACGCAAGAAAGACTACCTGAAACCAAGAGGTAATATTGAGATTTGTAACTTGTTATTGCGTATCTTAGATTTATGTCGCAGACTTGTCATCTTATATATTGGGCATCGTAACATAGTTTTACCTGTATTAGATTTTAATGTTAGATATTTCTATTTCTAATTGCCTTAAGCCTACATTCAAATCTATCGGTGGACGTTACAGTATTCTATGAAGTTAATATGTTGAATGATGTGTCAGGTTATGCTTCAGCTTGAGAATCATTTTAGGTAGTTCGCATAGAAACTCGGTTTAAGATTGCGATAAGAAGGTAAAGGTATTCATATGTAACCCATAAACTTTATAAGCCATAAATCGAATTTCTGTTTATCTCCATCGAAAATAAGCCGATATCTAGGCCCATAACCAGTAGAATCAGCCATATCTGTGACTAGTGATTTCTGATGTAGGAAACATTTCTTGATGCAAAAGAATTCACGACAAAGAGAACAGTCATCTACTCATGGTCCACAGCAAAGCAAAAACGTGTTCATCTAAAACATGACATGCGCATTAATAACATAAGATCACAGGGATACAAATGCGTACGTTTACTAACTAACAATAGTTGTAGTTGTTGTTCTTGAAACACTCAAATGTAAGAGAAGGTCTTACATTACATCTGAATATCTTGTGGTGTCATGAGGAGTTGCCCATTCATATTCTTTACAGTAGATTTAGCGCAATAGAGCATGGTACTTAAAGAGGTTAGGAAAAAGGCGAAAGAAGTGAAAGATTCCTTAAGTGTTGAAAAAAATTTGTTGGAGTTGAACTTAATAGCTAACGAGTTTGAAGCTTTGTTTGCAGACTTTATGAGTATTAATGAGGCGTATTTAAGTACGGAGGAAGACGAAGAAGACGAGCATAGGAATTCCCTGGCAACTGCTGCTTACATTAGTGAAATGGACTCGCGTGCCAATTTGCAGATGGCCGTGAACAGTTATAGGTCGGGTTTAGAGATGCGCAGTTGTAAGTCTAAGGCGTCATCTTCTTCGAGATCAAGCATTAGAAGTCATGCGTGGCAGCGTACGGAAGAGAAAAAAGTTAGCAGAAGCCAATCTGGCGTTGCAAGCTTTTCAAGAGAAGCACGCGTTAGAGCGGCAGTTACACGAAGAGGAGAAAAACAGTGCGAGAAGAGAGGCCAACTTAAGGAGGGCCTCGAAATGCTCAATGTACAGAAAGAGTTAAAATCACAGCAGCAAGCTTACAAATAGAAGAGGATGATGAATTAGGCGATGATTTATCAGACCTACCTAGTTGTAAAATGTTAGTAAAGGCGTCGGAGGCTCATGATAGAAATTATTTATCAGATATGAAACCGACAGAAATGAATTTTCTACTTAGTACTTTGCCTAAAAATATAACGCCTCCAGGTTGCTTATCATTCAAACAGTCTACTACTTTCGTCTCAAATTTACATAATACAATGTGTTCTACCATGCAATCAGACAGGGTATATACGAAGGCATGCACCATGGTAACAGAGTGTTCATAACCGGTTCAAGAATGTTTCTGTACTCCAATTTCGCAAGGAGTCCCTTTACCCACAATCTGTATTATACTACGTCGTGTATCGCTCGTTACTGCGCATGCGTTGCTCATTAGTGTACATTACTTCGCATTGCTGCAAGCAAAGTAGGTATAGAGGGATGGGTTTTTCGCTCTACAAGATATGACAAGCTACTACATGCTCAGAGTGCTCAATATCATTTACAATTGAAGGAATCTCTTCTCCTAACTCTTAAACGTTTTTCTAAAAGAAACTTTCTTCTGTGTATTGCATATTTAATAGCCTCATCATGGTTAAAATCTTCATCATCCTCCGGCTTTTCTGCTGTTGCTATTATCTTATCATGCGGTGTATCTTGTTCCATGCTTTACCATAGTCTAAGGCGAGCTAAATAGTCCTTAGCCACAGCCCGACGTATCTTTGGTAGGAATGGATTCCTTGCACTTTCTACAGTGCTCTCTTTATTTTCTCCTTCTGTCAGTGCTGAGTGATAGTATTGTTCAAAGCCCTCTCGGTATAGCTTGTATGCTCTCTCCGCAAATTCGTACTATAATCTGTTTCCTGTTAATGGACGCCTCTCCTCACCCCAATCTTCACTATCGTCATCGTTACTATCATCATCTTCGCTATCCTCATATTAACTATCTTCATTTTACACATAGACATCTCAAACCTCGTTGATCATCTCGTCATCTGATTGGTCAGAATTTGAACTCCTGTCATAAAACTTGCAAGATAACTCATACTATCCTCATGGGTACTTTCAACTTTAAAAGCATGTTCACTCTTCATATGTCGTCGTAAGTTGTGAGGACGTCAGATCGACATGGCACCCTAGCCTCTGACCTTTGATGTGCATCAGCAAAATACAACTTTGCCTTTTATATAAAAAATACTACTCACTTGCTCTGCTCATATATGGTAATTCATATGTTATACCACCTTGTTGGTTATTCAGTTACGTGTTTATTATATCACAGCCTCGCTTTCATTATCTCGTTTTCGTTTTCTAATATTAGCTATTTCCTGAACGTAATTAGTCATTTCCTTTTGTAAATCAATTGTTGTTCGTATATACAGTCTTCTGTTTTTGCCTAAAGATATCGGATTTGATCTAAGTTAGCTTGAGTTGAGACGAGTGTTGCTTTCGCTCTCTATCTGCGATCATGCGTCTATTTCGACTTTTGTTTCTCCTACACACCTTACATGGTATCACCTTTGTTGAGACAGCGGAGGATGAAACTATTAAACAACAGCTCTAAACTAACATAAAATATTTACACCGCCCGTGGTTGCTGTAGACTCCTAAAAGACATTCGTCCTCTTACATCGACCCATCTGATCTTTCAATAATACCTGCCACTCATCAAATATTAATGAGCTCCGTCTTGATGGATATGCAGTAGTACTCGCCACCCATGTTATTACTGGAATCCTCTACCTATCTATCTTTTACCTACAACAACCATCCTTACCTCTAAGTTATACATGTTACTTGATCTTCCCGTTATTCTAACTACCTTTTTATGTCATATGCTATCTTTAGTGTGTTTCCGATTTTCATCCCGATTGCCCTCACGATTTTGATCCCAATTTAGCTCCCAAGGATGCTCCCGATGGTGATGCAGAACGAACAAAATTTTCTCTACTTGTATCATTTTATACCACAGTATATTGAATTATCTTGCATTACATTATATTATATTAAGTTATGTTATATTATATTTATTGCATTGTGTTATATTACATTATATTAAACTATATTGTGTTATATCAAACTAGTTTATTTACATCAAATTATATTCTATTATATTGTATTATATTATAATAAAACAAATGATTATACATGACATTATATGATATTATATGATATGATATGATACTATATTACAATATATTATATTATACTATATTATATTATATTACATTGTTATATTATATTTTATCATGTGATCTTATATGACATGATTTTATATTATTCTATATCATGTTAAACTATATTATATTATATTATGTTATGTTATATTATATATCATATCTTATTGTATTATATTATATCTTATCATATCATTCTATTCTATATTATATCAAAGTATATTAGGTTATCTTATATTATATTATACCATATTAAATTATTTCAAGTTATGTAATGTTATATTATGATATCTATCATATTGATTTGTACTAAGGAAACAAAGGAAGATCTGTTCTCCTGACCCTTCCTATTACGCCATTGTGAGAGTACATTAAGATGGTAGTATATATATATATATATATATATATATATATATATTGTAGTAAAGTAGATTATATCATGTCATATTTTTAATACTTCCTGATGATGCTGATCAGACTTATGCCTACATATGACACACGAGAATTCCTCTACCATTCGATAATAATATAAATCTCATACTATAAGGTCGCACATAGGTCGATAGTAACAATATATTTAACTTAACAATATAGTACCGGGTCTTGTTTTGTTAGTGATCAAGTAACATATAAAATTTAGGAGAAAAGATATACCTTAAACAAGATATATCTTTTGTTACCTTCAGTAATTAATGCTCTATAGTCTCTAAGTCCGTGAGAGCTGCTAGCTTTCATTGTTTTGTGCAAGACTTCATTTGCAAAACAAGGGTGCACATATTTTCCGCTTCACATGGCGAGCAGAGTTTACAAGGTTGCTTATAGACTATCCCCAAATGCATGGATTCATGCAGCTTTGTAGATACAAACTTCACAGCTATGGAATCCCAGGCGCTTGAGAACAGCGTCAACTCAGTACCAAAAGCCGCCGAGGCAGACATGGCGGAAACGCAAGGCCTGAGCAACATGGTGAGTCGAGAATCACTACCATTAGCGTCACATTGCATATTTTTTGTGTTATGCATCGTAACCAATTCGTATCCTACATAATTTTATTACAACAGTCGCATATTAGAAAGCTAGCTCATTGGACAACAGGATAGAACGTGGGTACATCAGTCCTGAAACGAGCGAAGGAGTTGATTTTAAGTTTGTTTTGAATTATGTCAATGGTTTTTAACAAGTGAACTATCACGCTCACTTCACACAATAATGAATAGGACAACATCGTTTCACAGAAAGTTGATGGATCTTATATACGTTAAGCAAAGAAGGAATCTGAGGTCCAAAGAGATAACCTTCGTTCAACTGCTTCATAGGCAGTACGATGACAGCACCTTCGTTGAACGATGACAGTAAAAGCTTTCGGGCTTTGGTTGGTGGTACACGAATGCAAACTTTGCTTTGTATTTCGTCATCAACGATCACTACACCATTGATTGCCTTTTTAACTGAAGTAGGTCCTGTATTTGAACTATCGTTTAATTGGCCTCGATAGCTTAATAGAACAAATTTTGCAACGCCAGTCGAACGTCCCCGGATTTAGCACTGAATCACCTAAGATATCTCGCTGTCTTACGACTTCTTTCCTCACTTCTCACAAACTTCCACGTGCCACAACAAAACAAAGCAGCACCACACGCTTTGTAACCGTCAGTTGATATTTGGATGCAAATATTCATGAGTAACGGAATTTTTTAGATTTCCCAATAAAATAAAAACCGTCGCTTCCCAACTTAACAGTTTGGACGTTCAAAACTAGAAGTTTGCCTATTCATTGGCACAAGGGAAGGCACATCTGCTATGGGAAAGTTCATGTAAGTTATTCATAGGGGTCCCCTTAGTTATTCCCCTTGATCATGCAGACCAAAATGTTGAGTGAGGCTCATTTTAAAGCAAAGGATTTTTGTCTATCCTTTCCACCAACGAATACTTGAGAGTGGATTACGCATTCAACTTAATGAAGTGTTGAGGGAGATATAGGGTGGGTCCAGGACCGCAGTGTGACTGTGGGCCGATTTGTTCAGATTGCTGAAAATGCCCTTTTCAATGAAAGGCTTAATGTAGCAGTGAAATATAACATTCCGTAGGAATAGAAGCAAGTAGACCACAAATTGACCAACGTAGTTGGAATTTATTTCGAATTGAAACCTTCGATTGTGATAGCATAGATTATTTCTTCACCTCCCTTAAATTGTATCGCAGTGGAGCGCGGGTATCTTATGCTACTTTTCAATAAAAACAAGTCTGTTATTTATCCCGACAGGTCGTTTGGACCATCAACTTGATGGCGTAGCCAGCAATGCCAACCCAAGGAGGGCACTCGTACGCTATCAACGTTGACTTAAGTTATGAAGTTGTCGGGGGAAGGGGGCAGAAGAAATAGAGCGGATGGAGATGATCTGTGTTTGTAATGCCGGAAAGCCTGAGATCACAGCTTTGTTGTGATAAACTCACCTTTCAGAGTTAATTTTCCTGATGTATTCTTGTCAGTCAATGAGTTAGTACTTCACAAAGATTCGTAATGCTTCCATTCAAGATAGACTTAGAGTCCGATTGATCATGGGCTACACAATTTACTTTGTGTTGATTCTTGAGGAAACAAAACCCTTTATTTATATAGCCGGATAAATTTGTAATTGCAAATTGCTATATGTAATGCCTACCCTACAACTTTTCAGCAACGAAGCAGAAAGATAATGTTTTCTTTCAAATACCCCGATTTCATGGCCTAGTGAGCCAAGATAATAAAATTTGGTTAAATCTTTCTTGCCTGACTTTTTGACGAAGCGAGCGTCTTGCACGCAACGTTTATGTTTAAAACAGATAAATAGTGGTAAGATGAATAGATTTCTTATCTTTAAACACAAAAGAATTATTGTTCACAAAGAGTAAGTCCTTTTGTTCTCACATTCATATTACCATTTTTGCTGGTTGTGAGTCATGTTTGTTTGAAATTGAGACAAGTCTATTGAGGTGGAGGCACAAAGCCTGGGGGATACGGAGGCAATGTCCACATTGAATTAAAGTTGCCTCTTTACCCGTCTGACTTGACTGTGGAAGGACTGCCATTCGCCCCATCCTATGCAAAGTCCATTAAAAGTTACCAAGTATCATCGAGAAGAGAGAATTTGAAAATAGCAAGTTTTAAGACATACCAGAGAAAAGAGAAAATGCCACCCATTGCCGCCGAGACCCTGGTCTCCGAAATTGCGTAGAGCTGGATGTTGATCTCCGCCGGTGCGCTATTGGGAGATAATGCGTGGTGACTAGAGAAAAGTGAACTATGTTATTAATGGGTCACCATAACTCATGTGGTAGGGCAGCACACCGCGATTGCTTGTTTCCCAAATTCGAATCCCGCTGGTGACATTTTGACTTTTCTCGAGTATCTCTTAAAACTTGGTAAATACCTAAATAAAGATTTTTAGTTATCAGATCTCAACTTGAAAAAATGCGATATTATTTGAATTAGTTAAGTTTCATCTTTGTTGATGGAAGGGCAGGAAAATCCTCTCATGTGGTCATATTAGCGTATCGTCTGATCAGAGATGAAACAGGAACCTTAAGATGATTACTTCCAAAACGCACATGTGTTTATCTATAATTTAATTATTACCGGTTTTCATATGTGAACCTTAATACATATGTGCAGAATCATTTGTTATAATTGATGTTAACAATAAATAAAAATCCAACCACGTCACACCCAACTCTTAACTGGGATAGGGTTTTGTGACATGGGATTCGAGGAAGATTGTTCATTAACAATTGTTTGGCAAGAAGGTGTCAGAGACATATTGGGCAAGCCAAACCAGTCGCGGGTTGGCCACTGAGTCAGGTTAATGTGGAGGTAGCAGGTCGAGATAGTAGACTGCTTTCACCACCTGGAAGATATATTGTGCGCAGGGACAGGATGTGAGTTAGCTTCTGTGATACGTATTCAGAAGAAATAAGTTGCTACACTCTAACGACTAGAGCCTTTCCACCCACTGCCATAGGACGCATCTAACAACCCTATGTTAAACCTGGTCTGCTGTAAAACGAAATCTGGGCCTCGACCAAAGCCTACCTGACGGGTCGAGGAGAATGGCAGGGCTATGACAAGTCAGATACTAAATATCAGACGAGATCGATATGCCACTACTAAAAAGTTCTAGACAAGGTTGTATCGATGACCCCTGAGAAGAAACAGATTGGGATCGGTTGAACACACTGAGAGAGAGAGATACAGGGTGAACTAACAAATGCCGATACATAAACGTCCGTGGATGTAGATGACCAGGAAGACCTACGAAGAACTGGAATGAAGGCAGTGAAGAAGAGCAGGGAAGCCTAGCGGTTGTTTCGTGCCTTACAATTCGGACAGTTCGTTACAAAAATCAGTCAAAGGGACCACAATGAGTACTAGCATTTGATATTCACATCGAAGCTTCCATAACGATCTGATGATCAAAATCGTTGCTGTTTGACTGTAGCTCCTTGATAACATTAGCCACTTTTGTGGCCTCTGGCTTAGCATCATCTGTTACATGGTTATGGTGTCCCATTCTTTTAATTAGTGTCTTGTTTGATATATGAATTCGACATCTGCACTTTTTTCAAGCAAAATAGTCACATTTCAAAAACTTTTTGGCATCTTCTCGTTAATTATCCATCGCAAACCGCTGTCCTCTGTGATCAGATTTTTATCTTCTTTTTCCTTTGATCATTTATTAAAGAGCTGTAATTCTGATACACCACTCATCAGAACCTGTTTGCGAGGCATTTTTATGCCCTCAGACTTTCCCCCCGATAATGTGTGAAGTTTCCTAACAAATAGATTTCACTGACGGATTTTCATCAACGAACACATACTAGCCAGCATCCTTGGGCAAACAATTACAATAAAGCCCCGTATACACGGTGCATCATGTTGATTACTTTCCAGGCATTTTCAAGCCACTTCCGTCGATTTAGATACCCCAGTTATTCAAAAAGAAATAGAACTTGACCCAGAGTTAGTAAGGCACATGACTTGTGTTATTCATGGTCGGCTGTAACGCCCACTTCAAACGTGCTATAGCCAGTGGCGAAGCCAGCAAAACATGAGTGGTCATGCGAAAGACCCTACCAAAATGGGCGTGGTCCTAACAACAAAAGTGGGTGTGGTCCTGTCATAATATGCTAACTGTCTAACATTTCATTCTATAGCAGAGAACAAGTGAGTAAAGATCATTTATAAAATGT
>JAAAKL020002185.1:0-27151 GCA_010016065.2 Carybdea cf. marsupialis auct. non (Linnaeus, 1758) | reverse complement strand
AAATATTATTGATCACAATAATGTTGAAAATGATAGCACTTGTAGCTAACTTTACTCTGGATAGATTATCTTGGGAAAAGGAGAAATTCAAAGTTTTCATTTATTTCTTGATAAAATTTCAAGCATCTGTGAGCTGGAATCTAAACTGTTACAAAACAGGGCTCTATATTCTTTTCATCTAAAATATGAACTCTTCTAGTTTACTAAAAATGATTTCTTTGTTCTTTAGATTGTAAAATGCCTTACAAGTTCCTTCTTTATGCCTGAATTTAAATAAAGAAAGAAATGCGTTAGAAATTTTTTTTCTCCCTTAAGTATTTACAGTTTTGTCTGTGAATGAAATTTGTTTTCTTTTAAAAGTTCAATAATCTAAGCTGCCTTGTGTTATATAGTGGCCGCAGTGATTATATAGATATTAACACAAAGTTGTTTTACTGATTCTCGAAATGTAACTTCTTGCTCAATGCTTAGAATGATCGAATGACACGAGTACGTGGTTTTTATACAAGATGAATTAATTATCATAAATTACTTATTAACTAAAGTACATGAACAAAAGAATTACACAACACATTGCATTTGCTCTTATTTCCATATTGGAAAAATGTAATTTAATAGATAAATTAAAACGACTATAATTTATATTTGCACTTTTAAATGATGAACAAGATGTATGACTTTTAGCTCACTAAGGTTTTCTATCAAGTCGAATTTTAAAACGAAGGAAATCAGGAGCAGGTAATGAAAGTTCTTGATGAACACCACTATGTGAATAGGTCAGCAAGTCACTTCCTATTCGATTACTTTCTAATTTTGCAACTTTCATCAAGTTAAGATATCATTTTGAAATCAATTTTAAGTGTATAGTGTATGGTCCACCTATCAGAAGCATCTTTTCTAACAGATATTTTGGACGTCATTAAAAGGAACATACCTTTCAGTAACCAAGTGTGCCATGTTGTGCAAACATTGTATAGCATTAAAAGCTTTAAAGCAGTTATGCTAAGGCTTGAAATTCTAGTTGCAACGTTTCAGTAACAATTCAAAAACTACGTGATATTTTGATAAGCTATCTTCAGGAGTCAACCTTGCCAAGTTTTCCAATGGAGGGAAAGAAAGGACTCCAAACCATCAATAAAAACCCCAAAATACTCTTTTACAATGACCAAAGAAATCTCACCAATCGTATTTTCATTTAAAGCTGCTGTGTTGAATTTGCATTTATATTGATGTCTGCTGCTCTGTACTAGGGCGTAAGATTACCTCTCAAGGGAATGATTGATAACTTAAGATCCTTAAGGTTAACTTTCCTTTTTCATAACCAAAAGTTCTCTGGTCGTAGATATTACTTGAAAATTTATTTGTAAGAGACCCTAATGCTAAAAAAGTCCATATAAAACCGATTCATGTCATCTTTGTTAACTTTTTTAAGAGTTGCTTGTGCATCCTAATTTCTAGTGTTATATATTGTATTATTTGACTGAATGAAAAAGCGAAAGCATTTTAGTACTAAATAGTAAGTAGAAAAGGCCAAATTAAACTGGGTGGTCAAAACAACACCCATCTAGCAGTCAGACCTCTGATTGTCTACTTTCAAAATACAATTTGGTATAACTTTTCTTGACGTCTTCCTAATTCGATTCTGAAAATTTTGTACTCTGATGAGTATCTGACGAAAAAAGCTTTTTTAGTACTAAAATGTGTTTGCTATTTCGTGCAGTTTTCTTATTTGTACCACCAACAAACTAATTGTATTCATGTGCTTCTCATATTGAATAGCATTTATCATGTGAATTGCCATAATATATCAAATGGGTTGATCAGCATCTTCATTTGATGTAAGCAGCTAAAGAGTATAATTTGCAATAGATGCTTTGAATCGGCTGAAATTGTTCTTAGTTGCTTACAGATGCTTGTGAGTACCAAAACATTTAAGAAATAAACAGGATAATAAGACAAGATCTTATCCATGGATGAAGCATATGAACCGCCCTTTCGTCAGAAAGTGATATTTAAAAGCGAATGAGGTGCATTTCTTCTAATAGTTATCTTTGTCATTTTGTGCTGTATGCGTTGCTATTTTCTAATTCGTTATATTTGTAAGTTGGGTCTACACATCAAGTACATTTTCATATTATCAAAATCCTGTCATAGATCTGTCTCCGGGACAATTTCGTAGATACATATGGTGTCAAGCCAAGATTTTGAACTCTTTTCCATAGCCACGATAACGTACTTCAATCAACTAAACATGTCTGCTTCCTGCCCTTGATGAAACATAATAGCAGCCCTAACAATCTTTTTGTCAGTACGTAATGTTTGAAAGCAAATGAGGTGCATTTCAATTTATAATGATCATTGTGAAACATGCTTCTTACTTCAATTGAAAGGAATTTTCTTCTGTATGTGTTACTATCTTCTAATGCGTTACATTTTTATCTAGGGTCTAAATATCAAATACATTTCCAAAATATCCAATACCTGTCATAGATCTGTCTCCGGGACAACTTGGCAGAAACATATGGTGTCCAGCCAAGATTGTGAACTCTTTTCCATAGCTATGATAACTTAGTTAAACGAACAACCAAATAGACAAGTCTGCTTCCTCTTCATCCTTCTTCATGCTACTTAAGATAGTACCATTGCTGGTACCAATGCAGAAATCAATGTCAGTGTAATATTGTTTTTGTTGAGAGTTGTCTTTAAGACCAAAGTTTTGATGTAGTACAAAGTTATGACAAGTACATGTACTTAAAAAATGCTCAAAGTACTCAAAAAATTTTACGACCAATTTCTTTGGCATTGTGAATCACGGAATGTAACTATTGGAGGATTTAAACCCCTATCTTTAATGACAGAAGTTATTTTAGCTCACATGACTTAATTTAAATTAAGATTTTCATTCCTATCTTACAACTGCATATAAGAGTGAATTAATCCTACGCCATCTAGCGTGCTTAATTACAATTAAAGTCAGATACGTAGTGATCGAGAACAATGTGAAACATCTTGCAAGCTCATTACGCCTAATGCAGAGGGAAAGTGATGACGTCACAAATCAAAAGTTCTGGAAAAAGCAAGATTTGACTCCAGATATCTAAAGGCAATCCTGGAATAGGCTGTTTCGCAAAATACGACAGCTGAAGGGTATATAGTGTTTAAACTAGAGGCGTTTGAATTTAAATAATCTCTGGTCAAAACTCTGTTAATATTCCTTGGTTCCTTACCTTAAGAACCAACATCAAATAACAAGGTTTTGTTAGAGAGATTGAAAACTTTGAAAGCTGATATCTCGGAGTTGGGAAAGGGCGACACTGGCAATTTTGGCCATTGACGGTCTTACTAATAGGACAACATAAAAATTGCGTACTATTCCCGTAATTCAAGCTTTTTCAAAACCGTGACGTCACACTTCCCCACCCCATTTAGAAACGTTTATGCGATTACAAGTGAAAGTATTATTGCTGAAGAGAACACAAATCATATATGTATGTTTTCATATTGCCCATCCTAGCGTCATTGGCTTGAAATAAAATTTCCCTCGACGTAATTCTTAAAAGCTGTTACAGAAACAATCATATGCGTTAATAACTATAAGCAGATATTTTCATTGCCAGTAACAGCTGAAAGTAATTCAATAGATAATTTCAAATGACTGAAATTTATATTTGCACTTTTTAATGTTGAACAAATTCAGAACTTTTGGCTCACTAGGGTTATCTATCAAGTGGAATTTTAAAAAGAAGGAAATGGGGAACAGGTAGTGAAAGTTTTTGATAAATGCAGCTATGTTAATAGGTCTGCAGTTCACCTCCTAATCCATCGCTTTCTAAATTAACAACTTTCATCAAGCTAAAATATTACTTCAAAATCACCGTTAAGTGTACAAAACTTTAAAACTCTTTCATGGCTATTAGCAGATATTTTACCATTGCAAGTAATAGCTGACAGTAGTCATGCTCCATACCCAATGGAATGATACTTGGATCTTAAGTTACTGTAGGATACTACGGACCACTAAATGGAAATATTAAATTATCTCCATGTGTGATAATAAAATTTGTTTTTGTATTCCGCAAGCCAATCCGTTACAAGAATGCTAATCTCAAACTGAAAACGGGGCTTGCTCAAGTGCTGAAACATTCAAGCATTCCGTTAAGAAAAGCACTGAAATCATTTCAAATTGTTTTAGTTTTCTCAATGAATCATAAGGATATAATCTTATAAGTTATATTAAGGATATCATTTGCATTTCATTCACTAACATTTTCCAGAAATATTTAACGTATTGTAACCAAGGTATAGTACTAATTTGTGCTACCTGCGAGGAATGGAAAAGCTCAACTGTTGTCACCTGCAATATTCATGCATACCCTTAGAAAAAATGCATTGAAGACAATACAAATAGTTGTATTTTTTTAACTTCTTAAAATCATAAGAATATAATCTTATAATACACATAATAAGGATATCACCTGTATTTCATTAACTAATAATTTGCAGAAATGTAATTAAATCGTAACTACAAGATGCTGCCTTACACTCCTACTCCATGAATGCAGGAAACGTTGTTAGCTCAACTACTACAAACTGAAACATGAATGCATACCATTAGAAGTATATGCTGAGATCACTACAAGTTGCTTGAGTTCTCCTTATGTATCATAGGAATAAAACCTTAGCTTGTACGATAGGGATATCATCTGTATTTCACAAACCAATGATTTGCAGAAATGTAATTAAATCGTAACTACAAGATGCTGCCCTACTCCATGAATGCAGGAAACGTTGTTAGCTCAACTAAAGCAAGCTGAAACATTCATGTATACCATAAGAAACAAAATGTTTAGACCGCTACAAGTTGTTTTATTTCTTTTAGAATATGATAAGGATGTGAATGTTACTAACTGAAACTCTTACGTGACTTAACAATTAAGGAAGCACAAAGAGCGTTGTTAGGTCCACTGCCATAACCTGAAACATGCATACTCTTAGAGTTTAAGTATTGTTGCCTTTTCAAATGACACTTGATTTGTATCGATTCTGATCTATTCAATTCATTCATTTCTATATGTTATTAGTGCTACAAGTATACAAAATGCTTAGCAAATACACTTTTATACCTTCATGGGAAACGTAAAGAACAGGAGCAAGTATTTCACCTCACATAAACTTACTACCCGGAGTTGATTGGTATATCTGTCTTTGTCATTAGGATTTCTAATTACGCTGTAACTTTTCATAATATAGCTTTCTTAAAGATAGCCTAGTTTTGACGAGCAGAGGTCAATAAATTGGTCCTTAGAGAATGAGAAAGCAACAATGTAAGCAAACCTTTGTCATTTTAAATAATTTTGCATACTTTTTATGATAGTTTTACAAGTAAAATTAAAATTCTATCTTAAAGTACAATGAGGAATGTACAGTATGAAACTTACGTATGTACAGCAAATAATAGTTTTTATAATTACGCTACACTGAGAGGAGAAAGTTTGTCTTTTACCCAATTACAAAATTATTGTCAGACTGTACATTGCTATTTTCAGCCTCCTTCCTTATTCCTAATGACAAAGGTTTGAGATTACTAGTAAAAGTAATAAATTTTATATTCCTGGGTTTTTATATTTCTAAACCGTATAAATGTAGTTGCTGCATGATAAGAAATACAATTCCTTTACAGGATTCAATATGACCAATGCCTTCAAAACATGTATCTTGGATGGCGACTAACAGTATTGTGTTGGACGATGAATAGATCACCATTCAAAACACACTAATAGCTACTCAAAAGCATTATTTTATGCCCCTACCGATAGTGCCAATGATTCTGTTGAAAGGTAACGATCGGAAAATAGGAAGTTAACAATACTAAGACCAACTCATGGAATTGATGTACTTTTGATTATGCTTTACACAACATATTCTTACATCATGAAGCACATGATTTACAGGCACTCTCCTTCATAACACTCTTTTCGACCTTAATTAATGTTTCAGGTTGATAAACAATGTTCAGTCCTCCAATTTTAGACGGATAATTGATACTCGTCTATCACTTAAGCGGCTTATGTGCACTTATTCGAGCTGTGATTTGCCTGAGTCTTATCATTACACTGCTGGTTGGCTTGTTAAAACGAAGGGAAGGGATATTGACTCCTGTTAAACGAAACAGCAGATTTCCTTCCCTGTACAGAAAAAAAGATTTGTATAGTGTGAAGACTAAGCAAAGAGTTCATTCATCGTGATTCCCTGGTTTTAAATGTCTTGACCAAAAGACACCAATATACAGTTTTCCTAATCAACTACTGAAGCAGCCCATCCGACTGTACATCAGGAATTGACTACTCATACGTAATGACTCATAAGTTATTGGTTCATGTGACTTCACTATCAATTTATCTTATATGCAGTCTTAAACAGCAGTAACACTCCACAGAAGTTTATGGGCATGGTTACATCGTCAATACTTTTTCTGACCCGGTGAACGAAATTTCTCTGTACCATGAAAAAATCGTCAGCTCTAGGAATTCAATTGATCATCCAAGCCATGAAACCTAGAACCTATAAGACGCTGTCTAGACAATAAAACACTTCTCAAGAAGTGAAAATGGCAAATGATCATAGTATTATCATATCATTTTGATTAACCCTGTTGAGAAAAATTGATTAGATTTAGATATTTTATAGTCAGTTTCTTAATTGTTTACCACGGTTACAATAAAAAATTCATGCAGCACTTCAAAATTTAAGTTTATTATTTTTTGAATGATAAAATAATGATCGGCGTGAACGTTTGAATAATGTGTTTCATTACTATAACGTAACTATAACAGATATTTATTGATGATAATCTTGGAAGACTCCTTAAGTTGTCAGAAATTGGTAGGAGGAACAGTCTTTAAGTTATCAACGTGGTAACTGAACGTTTTTTGCATGTTAGCAGAAAACATTGTTGAATGCGGATTCAGGGGACTTTTTTATATTATTATTGCCTGAAGAATTGTTAACGTTTGAATGAGATTCTGGTACAAATCGTACCTGCCCTAATTTCACCTCGCGTAGCAGAACGTAAGGACAACAGAAGAACTCTCTGCATAATTACGTCACATTTATCTTCCCTCTAAGCAGCAAATGACGACTCAATTTAACAACTACAGAAGGGCTGGGCTTCGGTGCCAATGCTTTTTAACAACCCCAGAGAAAACAATCTTCTAAGCACGCATCTAAGGCAAACAAATGCATCAACTTACCTACCGGTGTAACATGTCAAACATTGATTAAATGATGGTTCTTTCAAAGATACAATTTCAGCAGAGAAATCGATTGCATGCAACATTCCCATCGGATCTTTTTACAAAATCCAGGCATCTTAAAGTTGCCATTGCCGCTTGGATGCCATTTGATACACAAACGTAGGCTTCGACGGACTGATTGTCATGGAAGTGTTAATTGAGAAGTTGGTCGAATGATAGCACTCGAGAATTAATTTTATGTCTTAAATCGAAGAACTATTTCTTTCGCCTTATGAACAAATGGTACTGTTTAAGTCTTAACTTTTCCTTCCAATCTTAGTGGACATGTTTTAATGTCTGCAATGAAATCTCACAACATATATCTTTACCATTTAAATGTATTTGCTAGACATGCATTGCCCATTTTTAAAACATGGTGGAGCTGCATTTTTCATGAATGTATCAGCTACATAATTTAATACACATGCTCATCCAAGTCCAAAATACTTCGATAAGGCTATGTTAAGTAAAAGGTCGCCAAAATCTATCAATTAGTGTTTTCTTCTAAATGACATAAACACAAACAGACATGTTTCGAAGTCCACACCTCGACAAAGTGAAGATTGAAAAGTTCTGCTTAGTTCATAAGGTAACTGATAAAGCTCAGTTCTACATACCTAAACCTGAATAACTGGAAGATTGTACTATAATCTATAGAATATTCAAGCACTTAAAATCAGTACATCCTTAAAGTTTCCTTGTTTTACATTTAGTGAATAGATAGAACCAAACATTTGGTCTGTCTCCAAAAGCAAGGCTCTTCTTCCTTTCAGTCTTCGGCATCCTCTTGGGTCCGCTTGATTAATTGTTATTACTCTGACAAAATATAATCACGATTCTCGGCGGTAAACCCAGGAAATTCTAAATACGTTCTAAACCGTCATTACGACTTGGTATCTTATATTCAGCATAATTCATGAAGAGGGCTAAAGGATTTACTGTTAAATGATCCATTGAGTAGAGCACGCCATTCCAGTTTCTGACTCACTAATATCAACAGTGCAGGAGGCATGTCAGAAACCTGCTATCATAACAAAGGATCATTTGCGAGAAAATAATGTTAAAACTTTTTCAACATCTTCTATGAAAGCATTAAGACCACAATTTTCATACCCCTAATGCAGATTACTGAGAAGAAATATAGATAATTGTCACAACCCTTCCTTGCTTGGTGTTTAATCCTAACGTCAATATACACCAGGAGTAGAAATATAGTAAATATTTTTCTTGCCGTTGCTTAATAAACTTCTTAAATAGAAAAATAACTAGTTTATCATCAAACGTCTTGCAAAACTTCTATCTTGTACATACAGATAATGTATTATTAAAGCGGAATGCAATGAATCAAATATGTTCTCAGTGTAAGAAGCTATGAATAGAAGCAATTTGTAGTTTAAGCCAATTTTATCATTTTTTAAAAAGTAAATAAGGCCCTCAACTGGAATTTAGTGAGAAAGGGAGTAACATATTAACAGGAAATGTGTAAATTGATGTAAAATACTTTGCTGAAAATGCTGAAAAATGTAATTGATACAATATTTTTCACCGTATGTTTCTTCCGTCAAGTGTTTTGGAATGTCGGAATATAAATGTTTGTGTCGGAATACAAATGGATTCAAATAAGTTGATTAGGGGACGTTTTCGTTGTCTATCGGTCAATGGCATCATTTAAATTGGTTTGGGGAAAGCAAATGTGGTTTTGTCTTACCTTCTGGCACTCTCGTTGTCTGCTTGTTTTGTTCTTGGCCTTTGCTGTTCAGATTGATGATGTCTTTGATGAAGAACGATGTTAAAGGCTTACGCTGCCCAGTTCCTCCAGCCATAACAACTAAGATAGCTTAGAGTCTTGGCTTACTAATTGTAACGTATCTTTAAATAAGGCTCATCTCTTGTAAAATTCGAGATACTTACTAAACTATGCACAGCTATGTACAGGATTGAGGGAAGACATCCTCCTAAAATAAACTCACAAAAATTTATTCCTATGCTATAAGATGCTTGTGCCTATTACCAATACCGTATAGTCATGCATGCTAAAGTAAGTCCCACGTTATGCTTTTCCCAACGCCATAAGTCTGAGTAAATTACACATTGTGTTGGTAACACGACAATGAGGCTAATAACTGTGTTAAACCTTAGAACCTCTTGCTAAGAAGTCTGGGCCATGGTTCTCGCTTTTTAATCATGTGTGAGGGTGTCATTGGTTTCAACAAGGAGACAGATGACTTCAAAGAGAAAGCCGGCTTCAATCTCTTATTAACAACCATTTATGGAACTATTATTCATGCCATGTTTTAACAGGGTGCGGAAATTCAATCCGAGTGCACACAATTCCTATCTCGTTTATTTGGGTGGAGAGAATTGCTGCTGAGTTTTAGGTCGTGAAATGCTTCAAATTTGACAAGGCCATTTTTCTTGTCGATGAGACAACACAGCTAGAGGTCAATAAATGGACTTGGTAAACACCAGCGGATCGAACGTGATTAAGATGAGATCTATAGGAGAAAAAGTGAACATACTGCATGCTGTAGTCAAGGTCCAACATTTATCAGCCACTTGATGGCGCCAAATGCCTCGTTTTGTGATACAACTAAATCGAATCCAGCAACACGTTTGCCACGACTTATCGCACTGATTTGACCTTGAAAGCAAAGTGAGGATTTACTCGTCATTGTCGGTGATAAATGGGATAACAAAAAGTTGAAACTATGAATAGGACTTGGTCAAAAGTCTCTACCCGTTCCCTGCAGATAACTAATCGGTTTTTAATTGCTTCATTGTTAGGTCGCTGGCTATCATCTTAAATTAGAGAGGATTTCCGATCAAGCTAGCCCACTAATGGCTTTTGACTCAAGTGTGTTAGTTTTAACTGTCTAATTTACATCACTTCATCAAATTTGTGCTTGAATTAAAAGTATAAATACTGAGGTTAATATTTATGCTTAAACTTCACAGGTTTTTAACGCCAGGTATCAAAAAACTACGGTAACACATAGCAAATATGTTACTTGGTTTTCTTAAGTTCAGATACTTAGTTACTTCATCGTACTTGTAGATGTTATCTTTCATCTTGTAGACATATAAACACATGAATAGAAATGTAATCTGTCTTGATTTATCTTCAAGTAATACCTAAATATGAACTATTGTGTCTAACTACTTGAAAGACCTTAACTTCGACATTAGAAATGGGGATCATTGTAAGAAAACCGCTAGTTGACGGTTGTTAAGTGTATCGGAAATAGGGGTTAATGTCGTACCATTGGGGACGTGATGCACACGACATAAATTTATTACAGTTGAAATAAAGTTAGGTATGACCAGCCTCAAACTATAATCTTCATGAGTTTTGTGAACTTCTTCCATAATTTCCCTTTCCAAGAACATTACATCCAGCATTTAATATTATGCCAACACTATTATTCAGTTGAATCTTGTCAACCAAAGTGCCTTAATTTCTCTTTATGACTTGAATACCTATAGAGTAGACTATCAGCAATAGACAGGGGATCTTCCCCTTGCGATGTATGTTTCAGAGAAATTGCCAGGACAAAGTTTTCATTGTGTACTTAAAAGCTTTTATTCGTCTGACACTCCTTAGAGTACAAAATCGTCAGAATAGAAATTGAAAAGGGAATCAATGATATTTATACCCAACTGTGTCTTCAAAATAGCCAATCAGAACTCTGACTGCCAGATTGGTGTTGTTTTGACCAATCAGTGTACGTAACGCTGATTCTGAATGGTAGTCTTTGAGGCAAGTCTTGTTACTCCAAGGATAAGATCACCAATAACAGTGTTTTCAAACACCGATCGGCCAAAAAAGGTTTCCTTCTATACGCATGAAAAATAAAATCGCCTATGCTCTTACAAACTAAATAAATACAATGATCCAATATTTCTGTCTACGATTTGGTGGGGTGGTTTGAAGTTTGGTTGCCTACGAACTTTCAAGGAGCTTCTGAGGATCTTTTAGACAATACACTTGATAGCTTTGTGATCCCTTTTTCACTTTCTATTTCGTTTTTGTTTTACTAGAATATGGAGTTGTAGAACTGCTGTTATATTTAATTTGAACTTAACCTTTTGGTTAATGGATTTGAGGTTCGATTTTTCTGAGAATGCTGAAGTAAGGAGAAGCCTTTAACAATCCAGGATGGGGTGTCCTTGCAATTATAGCCACTGACGAAATTCCACAATCAAAATAATCTAAAATATTCAACAGTTATTTGAAGTCAATAATTATGACTTAAACTTTCCTAGCATTCATCACTTTTAATTCTTCTTGCTTAGCCTCCGACAAGTCTTTGTTGGCCATGTTTCTTTTTACTTTTTGCTTCAACTTCAGTAGGGAGTCAACGGAATTTTGTCTTTAAAACTGAGATGTGATGTGTTAAGCCGTTCTTAGTGTATGCCATGGGCTTGCCGGTGTACTGGGTGCTAAGTGAAACAAGAGAGACGTTGGTATACATCCTTTGCGGATGCTGGTTACTGTGTCAAAGTACTTGGTAGTAACATTTTAAGCTTACTAATAGCAACAAAAAATTTGGGATAGCTTTGAAGGGTTGCAAAATTTGTCCAGAATCCAGTGCAATCCAGGAATTTTCCGGAGTAAAGTTCTGTGGATTCTATAAAATACGCCTTGAAAATTATGCTAATAAAGTGTTGATATCATTGCGATTGTTTACTAATATTCCTAACAATGAGAATCTGTTAGATACATAAGTTAGATTTGCAGCAGTGACTTTAATCGTTTTGAAGCAATTTTGCTACAGTGCTTCTATTTATTTCTCCAATCATTCATGATGTCTAAAGCTTATTTGCACTTTCTTGTCTATTTTTCAATACTGGACATCTAAAACAATCTTTTTGTTTGTACTTTGTCCGTTTTACATTCTATATTTTGTTTATGAAACACCAGTCTTCACTAATGATCCACAGCTCTTTCTGGTTACCTCGAGGACATTTTCTTGCCAATTCTTTACACAGTAGTGGCATAGTGGTAGAGTGACGGACTCACACTCCGAGGGTCGTGAGTTCGAACCGACCCTGAGCTTGTCTACCACGATCCCGGAGGTACTGTGCTCTGTCATCTGCTCTCGTGGAGTGCAAAACTATGTTTCGAGAGGTAGGACAGAGGGGGGGCTACATGCATGAATAGCAAGAATAGCAAGCATAAAATAGCATGAAAAGTAAGCATAAAAAAGTAATCATGAATTGATTGTCATCCGAAAAGGAAAAAGTAACCCGTTCCTAAAAGTGGCTTCGGCCTTGATCAGGGTGAATACAATAAAAAACATATTACACAACAAAGACGAATTACAACACTGACATTTCATAAAAGTAAGGGGACATGTTCCCCTTGATCACGTCATTTAACTACATGCTCTACAGTTGGTTTTTCTATTTTACCAAAGAGAGGACAATGGGAAGGTGTAGGGAGCATTGATATACCCAAAATGAATACCATTGCAACTACTTGCTTCTCTTAATATATCTTTTTGAGTGTATAATTTAGCTTCGTTTTAAGATATATTATATTTATGAACACGTATCCACAAAGGGCCAATTTAAAAGATGTTATAAGGTTTTAAAGTTTCGCGGTCCATTCCCAAAATGAAGGATAGTTAAAAACAAAGATCAGGTCTGAATAAGCTCTGAGTGGTTCCTTGCTTGCTTTATATGTAGAGGCGATATTCTGGGGCAAAAGAAATGTCGTTTTAAGGAGCATGTGAGAAAGTAATCTACTAGGACTTAACATATTTTTTTTCTTATTTCTATATCTTATAATGATATTTGAGAATGTTTATGTTGCAAACATAATGGTAATTAAACTTAAGAAAATGTATTCAGTCTCATCTTGTACAGATTTACAACCTGCAATTTTACATTTTGGCTGATTTAATGCAGGGACGATCTAATGTGATCTGTATTGTTGGAAGGTTTGTATTCATGATGTGCCAATTCTGGTATAAATTTAGTTAGGCATTGCCAACTGAAATCAGCAATGCGACAGTGAGATGAGCTTTTGCTGCCGTAACGCTATTTATTGACATATGGTATTATTCAATGCCAAATACCATTAATTCTCTTTATGGTTCCTGGCTAATCTACATCCTTTACGTCTTGTCGCTGCAATGACCTACAGCAAGTGATCAGCGGACTCTCAGTCTAACGTTATAGGCTCGAATGTAGTCATTCTTCCTTTAGAATGGCTTAGTTGCCATGGCATCCAGCCTGTAAGATTTTATCATGTTTTTGTTGATTATCAGATCCGCTATGTAAACTAGGGTAGAAACTGATTATGTTGTTTAGACTACAGTGGCAAGTAGACACAAGTGACAGCAAATAAACGAGAGTTTCGTAAAAGTAACAAGTTCTCATGTACTGCAAGTAGCAAGTAAACCTAATTCTGCAACTCATTCTGGGAAGGAGGCTCAACTTCGAAGGCAAGCCACACGTCTTTTGTAGATATGTAGTATGTGTTTGGAAAGATACTGGGGAAACATAAAACGTATCACTAACGGCATTCCAGCCCGTGATCCACACATTCACGGGCGTGCGCTCTGTTGAAAACATATTCTACTTCTCTAGTCGCCACATTAGCTCCACCGGTGGACATCGACATCCCGATCTACGCAATCTTTGGATACCAGACTCTTTACGCTGTGTGAAGGACCATGGAAGAACTGCCACTGAGCCCATCGTTCTATTCAAAGCCAATTGAAATTTGTAAGGTGTTTTTGAGCAGAGATGCTTTTACATGATAAGTCTGAAAGGAAACAAGATAAATTGAAAATAGGATATCAATTGGACTCAAATCGATAAGTAGTATATCAAAGTGGGACGTTTTAGAGGCCGTTGAGTACAACGAAACACACTGGCCAGCAAGGTCGTCCTTTTCTGGGAAATATCGATATCAAGAAGTCTTCCCTTGTAGTTCCAAACCTTGTTTTAGAGACAGGTACCCAGACTGAGGATTAAGAAATATTTCAGTCTGAAACATAAGCTTATCAATAGGAGATTTATTTAAGCATAGTGGATTTTAATTTCAAAATATGTGATGGAGCGTCTACTCGATGTTCCACAGACCTTTAATCACTATTCCTAAGGGGCCTCATTTACAACTTTCTTAAGGCTCAGCACCAAGGTTCGTCAATACGGGAGAGCTTTTTCCTTTCTATGCCAGGCTCTGCTTATTTCATTAAGCATGCGCTTGTCTCTTCAAATAAACTCAGCTTCAACACTGCGGCGCTTACTCAAGGGGATCACAATAAAAATTTCAAAACTATAAAAGGGCTGAGCTTACTCAGGAAAATAAATGAAGGAAACACAATAGTTCTAGCATTGAGGTAAAGTTTTTTATGGAAACAGTGTGAAATAGGTGAAAACTAATTTTGGCTCTCCAGATACATATTCACCAAAGACGACTCAACCAAGAATACTAGGTTTACGAAATAGAACATTTCTACACAATTTTCCTTAGTTTGTGGATGGCGCAGACTAATAAAACTGCACGAAAAGCGAATTCATTTTGTACTTAAAAGCCTTTATTCGTGTGACACTCCTCAGAGTACAATTCGTCAGAAAGTAAACGAAAAGGGAACCAACGAAATTATTTACCCAACTGTGTTTTAAAAGGTAGCCAATCAGAATTCTGACTGTCAGATTGGTGTTGTTTTGACCAATCAGTGTCCGTGAAGCTGGATGGTTAACCGAAAAGGCCCCATGAGAAGACAAATTTTTTTTGTCTACAAAGCAACGGTTTTCTTCCTTTGATGTAAATGGATTCTAGAACGGCCAAGTGAAAAGCAGATCTAGCTTTTCATATTAAGCGGAAGCGATCATCCGTAAACATTTTGGCACAGCCTAGGTTTTCAAGCAAGTGCTGCCCTATGGCAGAGTCGCATTGCTAAGTGGTGTTTTTAGATAATTGAAACCTGAGGTAGTTGTTTCCTTGTAGGAGCTGATGCTTGGCGAATACATGATGGAACATGTTGTTTAATTCTGTCAACTAACCTCAAAGTCGTGCGGACGCCATAGCCAGCCTCGCACTGGCAAGAAATGAGTAAACTACAATGCTGTTTTTTTGTGGAAGGCACACGGTCTTTGTGGTTAGTTGGGAGCGCTTTCTTACTGTTATAAACTATGCGTGGTGTCACAGCACCAAAACACTTTTCTACGGCCTTTTTGATTTGGTTTTCGAATCGAAGTGAAATGTTACCAAGGTAATTTTAAATACACAGGGCATTTCTTAGGTCCAATAGGATTGCACGGTGAACCAAGGTTCTGATGAGATTCACCTTGCGTGTTGTCGGGCAGAAAATATGTCCAAGAAATGTATTGACCAGAAAATGTAGGTTTTCTGTACACGCGTGGCTACCTTGTAAAACACAGTTGGGTAAATAATTTCGTTGATTCCCTTATCGGTTATTTTCGGACGAATTGTACTCAGAGGAGTGTCAGACGAAAAAAGCTTTTAAGTACAAAATGAATTCGCTATTCCGTGTAGTTTTGTTATACGTTTCTGCACTGGATCAAGATGAGATGTTACATAATTTTAAAAAGTTACGACGAATGCTGTGTAATCCTTCTAATGGCTGGTTTCTCAAGAATAGGTTACATATCAGCACATGAGCTTCATCTCCATTCAGTTTTGTTTTTGCATTAAAATTTCATTTATTGCCAACATATGATCTAGAGGGATCTCCGTTATCAGTGTGCCGTGGACGTCCATGTCCTTATTTTCGAGCAGAGCGTCTATGCAGCTTAAGTCAAGTTGATTGTTATTCCTTGTAAATATATCATAGAAGAGTCAAAGTTACTTGCATGTGATAAACTCAGTGATATTTTAATAGATTGTTAGTCTTGTAGAACTTGAATATAGTAAGAGATATGAAGAAGGATACGAGGATCGATCGAAAAGCTTCGACAAAAAATAAAATTTCCCAGATCTCTTTCTATATTGAATGGTATTGCTTAGCCAAAGTGATAACGCTTTTAAGGACTGCTTTCGGAGACTTAAACATATCCAGACTGTGTTTTTTGCGATTGCCAGGACTTTGGGGACCTGGTTAGCCTGAGGTTGTACTGTTTCTGATATCTCTGTGAGTATTTGTCACATATTTGTATGAAACCTAGCAGAAGTATTTTTAATCTATTAAATACAGAAAACAAGTGTATTTGCAGGTTTAAAAAGATGACATCCATCATAGCCTTAAGTAAACAAGTACCCGAACACCGTTCGAAAATCTGTTGTTAGAATACCATTTGGTATCGAAACTACAAATTAACTTAATTTTTAGGCTTGGTAGATAACAAACATAGAACTGAGAGCAAACAGATATTGTACGCCGACTTTATTCAAGTTGTCGTAAGAAGCAGGTCTATCTTTAGTGTTTTTGTTACTAGAAATTTAGTGTTTTTTTACTGGTGACTCTTAATAACGGTTAATTATAACTGCATCATTAGCAAAATTTTTAAATTGATTTCCTAAACATATTTGAGGAAAATGTCCGAAATTTTCAAAGTTCTTTGTGAGATATCATAAAAGCAGCGGAACTACCAGCTATTTACTCTTTCCCAGGGCTTAATGTTGTTAAAACCTCTACCAAAGAATAAACCTGAATAATTGTAAGTGCTAGTTAGCTGATTACCAAACCTGAGAATAAAGCAAATATGGAAATAAGAATAATAAATTAATACTCTGCTCCACTTAATTTTGGCATTCTTTGACTTCTTGGATGAAATTTGGATGCACCAAAGAATGGGCTTATCTGAAACGTTTGTCATGGTAGAGGGTATATAACATACTCATTCCAGCATGCATCATTGGAGTGATTACTCAAAGTGCACAACAATGAAGGCAGTCAAAAATCAAGTTTCATTATGAAGATGATAAAACGATGATTATCATTAATATTTGAACCTTCATCATAATTCTGAGTCAAATGGAAAAAATTATAGTTGTAATTATCATTTTACGCCGTATTAATCACGTTCTAACTTCAATACTTTCTAACTTACTTTTCTACTCTTTTGTATTAAGAATTTAGACTGGAATATTTCCCTGAGGATGTACACGTGGCACAAATGATTGTTCTAGAATATCCACATTCAATTGTACGCCTTAAAATTCAAAAACGTTCACACTAGCATGATAGCATTTGAAGTCCCAAAATCCGACAGGTGCTTTGAACGAATTTGTACCCCTTTGGTCTCGCTTAAAGGAGCGACTAGCGTTTTACACCGCATTGGTGATAGCCAATTCAGCGATGGTGCTATATACACTTGTCTCATGCTGACAACACTTGACGTTGTGGTAAGAGTTTTGTCCTTCTATGACGGTCTTAGGATTTTGGATAAGATTTTTAGTAAACTGTTATGATATTCGTTGTACATCGTTTTTATATTTAATCAATTCAGATTGACTCCAACTTGATTTTTATTGGTGTTATTTAGAATTTCCCAAGCTTAGAAAAGAAGGAACAATAGCTCAAAGCCCCGATAACCATTTTAGGTCTCTCTCTTTATAAGTTTAGGTCATGCGTTTTTACGTTCAAGTAAAATAAATTCATTTTATTCACGTTACGAAAGATATCACAGAGTCATGGATCCGTCGACTTCATCTCTCTACCACACTATAAAATTCATTTTTAGCTGCTTATGTTTTTATAACGTCGCCTAAAGTTTCTTTCAGCTGCTTCATTAACTACCTAAGTATTTGAGACCTTTAAGTGTGGATTAGGCACACAAAAAGACTGTTGAGGAAGCATACTTACAGTACTCTTAATTCAAAGACTGTAGTTAGACACATGAAAACGAGACAGGAAGATGTAACTTGAAGGTCTTTTAATACAAAGTACAGCGCTGATAACAACTTTCAATTTAATGTTAGATAACTGGCATATTGTCGGATACGTCTTGCTCGAGGTTTTCCTAATGTGATTTCGTTTGTTGCCTGTAATATATCTGACCAGGAATAGCCAAATACATCCTTACCGTCTCCTTAGCAGGAACTGCAACTTTATTTCAAACAAATAAACTCCTTTGGATCTTATCTACAAAAATAATTTCTTAGTATAAATCAACGTGCAAATCTCATATACTGTGTATAATGAGAAAAGTGCCAATTTATGGTACACTAATAAGACGATGTCTGATAGATTGGTTCACGAGCTTGTAATCTTATGCACTTCTCAAAAAGCCAGATTTGATGCCTTAATGCACTTTGCACTACTCTGTTGAAGTATAAGAGATTGCTTAAAACGTATGAACTGCATGAATACTCGTAAGGTCCGAATAATCGTCCCCCCCCCGATTGTAAATTTTTGGAACATTTTCCACTCAGGAAATTCCTATTCCAACCCCCCTTTTATTGACTTTTGGAAGCGTTTTGAATCTTGCATGGCGGTACATTTAGACACTTGGTCGTAAGAAAAAAGTCTCCTGTTTACATCATTAGAACTTCACATACCTTGCGTTAATGAAATCTTGACGGAATGAAAACGAAATACCGTTAGCAAAATGTTTCCCCTTTTGTTAGTATATACTGAAATTTCCACCACGCCTCTATTTTTCCAACCCTCCTATTAATCGGAACCTGTGAGTAGATAAAAGTATCAAATTTTGAGTCCTCCGTTTTGAGTAATCTTATTTTGTAAGTGTTAGAAACCAAAGCTTACATTAAGTTCTTTCTAGACTAAAATCTCCCAAGATGATTTAAGTGCGAGTTGCTTTTTGATCTCTTCTAACCTCTTAACCCGGTGTAACATTGTCTGTTTCTTAGAATAGTAGCCTTGCGTAGAGCAACGTATTTCCGGAGACAGTGAGATGATCAAAAGCTCCTTATATGATTGTATTTTTCTGCGGTTGTAGTTTTCTGGAAGTTTACATTTGTCTTCCAAAATATATTTTAATAATAAAAAGTATGTAATCATGATGTAGTGCAAAAAGAGAGAGAGAGAGAGAGAGAGAGAGAGAGAGAGATGTTATTGCTAACGGCTATTTCTACAGTCAATTCCCTTATCAATCGTCACGTTTTGTAAGTAAAGGTTCATCAAACACGCAATCTGCAGTTCTGTTTCTACATTTGTGCGTTCATCGGTGCAGCACGGAGTATTAAGACGAAATTCTAGCTGCGAAGCAAGTAAAGCTACGACAACAACATGTAAATTTCCTTTCTCAATTTCTTGGCTGAAAAACTCATTGTAAACAAATTACGTTGGCTGCAGATGTAAATAGGTCTCAATTCTTAACGCGGAAGACCCTGAGACAGCAAAGGAACCTTGCATAGAAAGCTTCATGAAGCCAGCTTTAGTATAGGGCTGTAGCGGCTTCATGATAACAGGGCAGCAGGTGACATCACAAATTGACATAATGAGACATATTGGAGGCCTGGCTAGTCATTTTAAGGGATGAAAAGGTCAAGAATTACACATTAATGAAACTAGATAGAACCAGAGTCGTCAAAGGATTGATAACGAACGTGAAGTAGAAGATGTAAGTATTATTAACGTTATTTGTAAGATAAAGAACAAAATCGGGATAACAGGTGCAAAAAAGCTCCTTGCGATTGCTCTGACCATTGTATTAGCAAAAACGTTAATCAATATTGAATCCGTTACGCAATTATCATGTTTTGTACCATCAACAAACTTTTCAATGTTTCCGACTCAATTTCACGACAAAATACTTTGAAGATATGAGTAACGTTATGAAACTACTAAGACATGCAAAAATGGGAAAGTTTCAGTGAATTTTTAACACATATCTCATACGAGTCAGGCGTGGATTTATAAATGGCTGTACACAAAGTTTTCCCGTACACACTGTCTTACAATTGAACATGCGTTCCCTAACGACGAGACTGAAAGAACCAAGTCTTAGCAAGTGGAACGTTTCATACTCAGGTCCCCTATGAAAGGGTGTTGCGGGGATTAAACCTACTCTTGTTTTTGTCTTTATTTCAATCTTCTAATGCCACCAATCAACGCTTTTCTTAGAAACATTTTCCAACTGTGGTGTAGAACTGAAATATTTGATAAAATATGTAATGACGTTGAAATAACGCCAACAAAAAGCAAGTAATATGTTAACAATTCTCAACACTAAGGCTCTTGTTATCTGACTAAGGAACTAGTACTTCAAATTTAGCCATTATTAAGGGCCACCAATTGCCTGAGGCTGTGGCTGTCGGTCATTTTTCTAACCGCGCTTGAAGGATTAACTAGTTAAAATGTTCCTTTAAAATGGTGTTTCCAAAGGAAACTGGGCGTTTTTCTAAACTTTCAGCAGTTGAACCTTTGGTACTTGAAAAAAATTTCGTAACGGAAGAGAAAAAATTGTTGAATTGCCAGTCATAGTTTGAAGCTGACTCTGCTATTTATTCAATGCTTATATATCTTGCGTTGAAGTCAATTTCAGTTTATACCTCTTCTGTGTATACGAACAGCATGTAACATTTTCACCTGAGGTTGCATACTTCGTATGCTCATACTAAGTAGCTAACCTTATCACATTGAATACGCATGCTCCAGCTTGAAAGCTGCTGGCCTTTGGGGATCTTCCTATAATCAAATCAAAACAAGTTAAAGACGTTTCATTTTCTAAGACGGACAAGCAACGACTTGACATTCCTATACACCAAAGGTGATTTAATGTGTTATAATCCGCACAGAAAATGCAAGAATTTGCATTTGTAAAAGCATGAAAAGTTGTATTGCATTTCCTGTTAAACAATACTTGAGAATATGGTGTACGCAAGCATATTCCATTTGACTTGTTAACATAAAATACGAGAATGAGGGTTAAACTGTTGATTTTTATCCATATAGTTTGCTTTAAACTTTGTAATCAACAAATAGTTGGAAAACTAGCCTGTAGCTTTCAGACATCCATCTCCCTTGATCACCAGATTCAAAGTGAGGCTAGTTAGGCTTGCTGAGGTCATCAATAGGTGGCACATGTGACCCCAGAAGGTTGTCCCAGAACAACCTAAAAAAATGTATCTGAAGATGAGAAAGCAGTTTTTATTGGTAGAGAGGATTGTGGGTTTAAATATGCCTCAGGGCTAGTTGGGCCATTACTGTTATCAATTGCTATTTCCGTTTGCAGCGTTCACTGCTACACTCTTCCAGTTTGCTTTATTCACTAGATTTTCTTTCCTCTCTGTCATGACAGTGCCAGTCCCCTTTCTCATCTCATTCGTTTCCTTCTGTCTACATCTGCCACTTCCCGGGTATCTTCTATGCATAGTTCAAGCAGTAAATTGCTGAATTTAATGCATTTTGCTATTGGCACAAGTCCTACGCACTTAAGTCAGACCTTTTAGTCTAGCAACGTTCTCATACCCACTTCTCTCTAGCCTTTCCATGCATCCTCTAAAATAGTAAAGATCATTGGTTGGCCAAGTACCAAATGATCGGATATCTTCCCCTGTCTGCCTGTTTACAACTGCAACAAAGTAATTCGTTGAGAGGAGCTCTAGAATCTCTATAAGTTTCTTTCATTTCTTTAATGTATTTGTCATTGTGCCTCCTCATATCTTGACCGGGTTCAATTGGTTTCATGGCCTCCTTCAGATAATGGGTTATTAAAAAAGGTATGGCCAGAAAGCAGAAGCCATCTGAAGCTTCGGTTATGCAATTTCATTGAATGTTATGACTATTGTTCGCTCGGTAGTCTTTCTCGGTAGTCCTTCGGTCAGTTTATTCTGCTTGTATGTTCTAACGTCATTTTTGACTAAACGATTGATTCTTTTATAATAGTTTTGTGTTTTTGGTATCTGTTGGATTGCTTATAAACGCCTTACTTAAGTCTCTTCGTTGCTGACAGAGTTGCTCTACTTCAGGGGAGACACCAGCCGTGCTGGTATTTCTCTGAAATCCGACTTAATCTCCCGTTGCTTTATTTGTGATTTCCACTAATCGTTATATAGTTCGTCAATAATATCAATGTCTGAGGTAAGTAGCTGTTCAAATTTGTTTTCGATGTTCATTTCAAATTGATTAGCAATAGCAGGATTATTGAGTTTGCTTACACGTGGAACTCGTTTTGGCTTTGAAAACTTTTTCTTGTGCAGCAGTAGCTTACCTATGACTAAATAATGATATCATAAGAGAGATAGGAGCGGTTATTTTTCAGTACCGACTTCCAGTATTGTTGAAAAATGAAATAATCGATCTAGCTTTGGCTTCTGCTATCATGAACAGTCCATATTACTCTCATTTATTTCTTACGCTTGAACATGGTATTTCCAATAAAGGAAATTTATTTCGCGCACAAAATTGTAGGGAATTCATAACTTCTATCATTGCATTCACCTAATCTAAATTTACCCACAACGTCGGGTAAGTGATCATTTTGGTTTTCACCGACATTGGCATTAAATCAGCCACAAGAATATACTTTTGTTTTTTTAGGTTTTTTGTCAATGCCATCTTGTAGAATATTAAAGAATTCTTCGATTACTTCATGATCATAGCTGTTAGGTGCATAACCCTGAAATACTGTCACCACTCTTTTCGACATTTTGATGGTGCAACTGAAAATCCTTTCAGAAATATAGTCGTAGGATGTGACATGATTCGACAGATCTGGTTCTATAACGATAGCAACAATCTGACGTTTGAGTCCATCTGTACGACCGGAATAGAATAAAACGTAACCGTTATGTTCGGAGAGTTTTTCGGTTACAGTTGACCAGTGGGTTTTAGCTGACCAGTGGATTTCAGCCGACCAGTAATATGAATCATCAGCCTTTCATCATTTTTATTACTATATTTTATGATCAGAATCACTTGGAGTGTGCATTATACGGACGTTCCAAGTAGCAGTATTGTAATCATGACTTCCTTAAAACAGTGAAAGAACTGGAGGGCAAACCAACGAAGTTCCTCAATATTGTCATTAACAAAAAAAGGAGAAAAGGTCTTCAACATCAATGAAGTTCTCGAATGCTGAAAAACCCATTTTGAAAGTCATCTAGACAAATAATTTCCGCATGATCCTGAGGCGTTATCCACCATCCCTGAACCACCTCCGGTGAATGAAAACATACCGCCAAGCAAAATGGATGAGGTGAAAGCGGCTACTAAAAGTAAAAAAATCACAAATCTCCAGGGATAGATAAAATTAATGCGGAGGTATTAAAGGCTGGTGGACAGCAAATGGCGAAAGGAAACAGGCTCAACCCTGAGAAGTACAGAGCAATATCATTATTTTCAATCCCAGGCAAAGTGTTCTGCCAAATACTGCTGATTGGTATGAAATAAGTTACGGAAACATTTAGCAAAGATACCCAATCTGTGGTTCGTAGGAGTAGAGGAACAACTGATGCCATCTTCATCGTCAGGTAATTCATGGAGAAAGCATGCGAAAGAAACATCAAAATGCACTTTCATTGCATCGATTTCAAAGCAGCCTTTGACACAACTTGGAAGATTGCTTTGCGGAAAATGCTGACGTCGATTAAATCCATCCGAAAATGGTAGTTATTATCGAGGCAATTACAAACAGCTCGGAATGTGCCATAATGAGCTTCTAGAGAGACAGAGCGATTCAATTTCATGCAAGATGCGAATTTCCTTCATTCTCCCTAACAACATGTTTATTATTAGTGCTATCCCAACGAGCACAATTATGAAAATTATTATTAAAGAGGCAACGTATGATTCCACGGGGAAGTCTTCGGAGAACTATCAAGGATATCAGAGGTAGTCAAGAGACTCAAGTCTCTTTTGTAGGCCATTGTGCGAGATGCATTGATGCTCCACAGCCTGTTAAGTATCTTGTGTTCTGAGAAGCACCAGCAAAGTTCACAAGAAGGAAAGGTGCCACGATGACCTACTTGCGGATGATGAAGAGTAGGTTATGGATTGACGCGAACCAGATGAAGAGGGACGCTACCAACCTCCTCGGACATTGTGCAAACGCGTTGCCATAAAACAGAATATATCCTGCGTCACCGATACTTTCACTGACTAGTAGTAGTAGTAGTAGTAGTAGTAGTAGTAGTAGTAGTAGTAGTATGATTCTTGAACAATGATGATATTCGATCGTTTGCAATGTCAATGAAGCAAAGCCCCTGCTTTTCCAAAGAAACCTAGTTGTCATTTATTTTGCATGTCATGGGTGAGCTAGGTTGTTCTTAAACCATCGGTTCCTAACCCTTCCCTTTCAGTGATGGAGCAGTGACTCAAATCGCAAATTAGATGTCTTAGACGATTAGCACTTCTTCTCTCAGTGACTAGCTGGCTTCATCATTGTTGTAACACTGCTCATGGCATCTTTAATCGAGACCCGATAACTGTTTATGAGAAGAGAGGATTTGAAATGGTAAGTTTGAATAGATATCAGAGAAATAGGAAAGCATGTCACCAACGTGACAATGATTGTAATCGACTACTGATGATAAAAATGTACAAATAAGGATTGCTGTAGTTTCCTTTCATTCGTAATGCCAGCTGTGAGATCCTTGATATGCCAGACCGTTCTACAGAATTTTTTAATTGCTGGTAAGAAGCTGTTATGTTCATGTTTGAGGTTAATGACATGGAATATCGGAAGTCGAAATTATAACAAGAAAAAAAAAATTATGAAATGTACTTGTAAATTATTGTGTTTATATAATAGGAGCGTACAATGATGGTTCGAGGGGAACATTAGAATTAGTCATGTTTGAGAAATTTCTTTGCTTGTAAAGAGATGTTTGTGTGTCTCCTGCAATTTTAAAAGATAGGAGACGAAGACACGCGATAATTGTCAAACAAAGTATTTACTTTTGGTTGAGTGTTACTCTTAGGTTTGAAGGTTACGAACTTTCTTCCTGTTAGCCTTCTTCGAACTGGATGTTTTTCTGATTGTTGACACACATAAACACACATAATCAAGGTAAGATTTTCTGTTGCATAGACTTCTGCGGCTGCGGCACAAGAAAGAAACTACGTAAGCATCGGTGGGGTTCCTAGAAGAGCTTTGCAACCTTGCTGCTATCATTCTTGCTTGTATTTTCCTAACTCACAGAGTAGTAGACGTATGCCACTGGTATTTAAATCATACGCATAGCATTTAATGTATTTATAAAATAGATATAGAGAGTGGACACTGCTTTGTAAGATTGGGCAATGTAGATTCATTCTGGCTCTAAGCTAGATAATTGAAAAACTTTCATGGATTTGTGTAGGTCTAGGACATAACATCAAAGTTACATGTCCTCAGTCCTGCAAAAAACTGTTTCTTACGCAGTTCTATTGTAACTAATGTTTTAGACTAGTCGGCGGAGACACCATAGCTTATATTAATAGGGCTATAATGTGTGAATCCCTTGATAATAGCGCAAATGTATATCGGTATACAAAACTTAACACATGATTTATTGGTCATTATTATCAATGGCAAAATAATTTGGAGAGGGAAGGAGGGGGGTAGGTAATACCATGCTAGGCAACTCTTGACAATATTTAAGTTTGAGTGTTGATTTGATTTTTCATTAATTGGAATAAAACGCTTTTAAGAAGAGAGGATTTAAAATGATAAGTTTGAATAGATACTAGAGAAATAGAAAAGTATGTCAAAAACACTTTGCAACTTTCAATGTGCTGTGGACAACATGATGGGCCGGATGGCATGGCAAAGTCACATGAAGCAAGACATGAGGCTGGTCTCCAAAATTGCGTAGAGCTGAATGTTGATGTCCTTCAGTGGAATATTGGGAGCTAATGTAGTGACTAGGGAAACAGATTATGCTATTGACGGGGATCACGTAGCTCAGTTAGCAGAGTGCACACCACGAAAGCGTGGGTCATAGGTTCGAATCCCGTTGGTAACATACTTTTCTATTTCTCTACTATCTGCTCAAAGTTAGGTAGAATAGAGATTGATGTCAACAAGGTGTTTGTGCCTTGCAAGACCATCCGCTCCACTTCTGAATGAAACTACGGCAAGCATTTTTAGCGAGATAGATCAACATCAGGGAAAACTACGTCCGGTTCCGGCTACTCTTTCTATGTCGTTTAAATGACGTGCCCCCCTTTTTCGGAGGTGTCAAGCTGAGCAGTTAATGGATGTTAGTTCATTTCAGATGGTCTTTTTGTATCATTGTCCAGTCCAATCTTCGTCATTTCTTTTAAGTCATATGTATAAACTTGCCTTTTCTACCTTTTCCTGGATATCTCAACATCTTTCAGTAACCAGTATGCTTGTCGAACAACGAAACCTCGCACTCCACCTTAAACATGACAAGAAGCTGGGCAACCATTTATTACAGTGCTCGGGCAAACTTTCATACCAATCACTTTTCCGCAGCTACGCATTATCGACATTGCTCTCCCATGGCACTGTTAGTTCAACCAGTTTTACCACTTTCCTTCCGTCGCACCACAAAACTAAATCGGGCAATGCAATTTTATGTTACACCCATCAGCAAAGACGAAATTGAAGATTTTAAAAGCTTCTAATGCAATTTGCAGATAATAGAAAAATACATTGCAGCGTGCAGATTACTCATAAAATACGCTGATAAGACGCATTCGGGAAATCCGGGAAAGCACTTTTACCCATTTTGGCTTCCAGCGGCCTCCGAGGCTGGCCTCCCAAGCTTGCAAACCACTAGTAACCTTCCCCGTAGTCCCAATAATGTTTTTGTTTTGCCAGGAATTGGGTAGCAGCATTAAAGCTTACTTGTGGCTTGGGTATTCACGACGCAGAACTAACGCCTCAGTGAAAAAGAGACTTTTATTTGACCTAAATGAGATAATTGATTTGAATGATGAATAATAAATACAATTTATGGATTGGAGCGAGTGAAGTTTATTCGAGTTTTAGGGAAAATGTTAAGCTTTTATTCCGAAATATTGATA
>JAAAKL020002184.1:0-16847 GCA_010016065.2 Carybdea cf. marsupialis auct. non (Linnaeus, 1758) | reverse complement strand
TCTTCCCTCCTTCTTCCCTCCTTCTTCCCTCCTTCTTCCCTCCTTCTTCCCTCCTTCTTCCCTCCTTCTTCCCTCCTTCTTCCCTCCTGGAAATGTGGTTTCTGTAGATGATTTTAGATAGTATCTTTGCATTTTTGCTTGTGGAATGATCGTCGTGCGTGTAAACAAGTGCCTTAGTATATGAAGACGTCATACTGTTTATTTCACAGAGAGTTGACTATATTGCGTCGTACTGATGTTGTAGGCAAACCAGTTCAGACTGGAATGACGTCTTTGTATCTTTGCATTCGTAGTGAGTTTGCACACTCATTTGCATGTATCCGGCCCTGTACATGACCTAATCTGACGGACACCAATTCCACTCAAAGTAGCGGCAGATAGTTTGCAATTTCCTCTGTGTGCCATTATGAGAAGTAACAGACAAGAACTAGTCACCATTAAGTGGGACATGGCTACCAAGAATGGAGTAATTTTTGTGGCTCATAACCACAATGTATTTCCACTTTAGCATAAGTACATAATTAACTCCTATTTTTTGCTCCACGCAGGTATTTTGCTGCATTCTTTTCTCGAGTTGAGACCACAGCAAAGGCTACACTGAAGATCTTCTAAGTCTGCGTATAGATGCAATTCTGTTGGATTCCAGTGTAATGTTATGCACATTGTCATAAATAGGCTCTAGTTGGTGTCTGAAAACGATAGTAGATAACACTGTAAATAGCATATCAGCCACATGCCGGGAAGGGTACTTGCATCCTTCAATTACCAAGGAGACCACTGTTACATATATCGAAGGAGCTGTGAGAGGCGCCCCGCTTTGGTTGCCTTTGTGTCTGCTGTTTAATATCATCAGGACAGAGTCTACGCCGCTGATCTCTGAAACAGACTGGACCGAGCTTCCATTGTATCCAACAGCGAACCGGCGTGGTCACGAATGGTAGCCCTCAAAAGTTGAAATAGCGCAGGGGGGTCCTTACTGTTACGTAACATTGTTTCTAAGCTTGTTTGATGGAGACTAAAATGATGCTCAATGACGAAATTCGCTTTGAGATGGAAAATTCTCGATCCAGTGCTTGTTAGAGATCCGTGGTCTACGCATGCTAGAGTGAGCTTCCAATCCACATAACGAAACTTACCTTTGAGGAAATACGACAATAATAAAAAGTGGCAGCGTTTGATGTTGGAGTTGGTGCCTGTTAATAAGGAGCTGCCTATTTGTTTGTAGAAATTATTTTGAATAATGCAATATGTGCTATACAAGGGTTTTGTATTATTATGAAACTGAGGAAGAACATCAGACAATATTGACCGATTTTATTGAAAGACAGTGAGACTTAAGTTCAAGAAAGAAACGGCAAAATACAAAGCAACAAAAGGAGTACCGAAAGCGTTTATTGGCAGACGTTATTCATTAAATACGTTTGCGGTTGTTTATCGTGTTTTCTTGTACAATGGATACAATCCATTTTGTTTCTATATCTCTTGTGCCGATTTAAGTAAGTACAACTGTATAAAATTTATCAAGAGAATTCTTGTATATCTTCAGTTACGCTGTAACTTACACGTTTCTTTGCAATGGATGGTCGTTTGCTTACTACGTTAGGTGCTAGTGTCTCCAAAACGTATTATTATTAACGAATCTTTACATACAGATTAATCACGTCAAATCTGTACATAGTATTTACATGCGTAAATTTTTTGTACATATCTTTTGTCATTGTGAGTCCTGTGACATGAAGAACGTAATTTAAAGATTTAGTAAAAAATTTAGTATTCACGGTAATATCGAAAAAGTATCAGTCCTCATAAAAATACCCACAAAAAAATCGCCCAACCCCCCGAAATTCAGACTAAAAATTATAGATTGAAAATTTCTAATTGAAAAAGAAACAATAACAAACTGCGTGGCTAAATCAGGGGAAGAGACGTTTTAAGGCCTCAAGAAAAGATGCAGAATAATATGTTCTTCGAGTCGCGATGGTAAGATTGTTAATTAATATTTGTACCCTCGAATGTGAATGGTTTTAAAAAATTCAGATTTTGCGTTGGGAACTGTTAACATAACGATGCAATTTCGCTGCAATAATTGTCGGATTAGAGACGAAAATTTCATCATTTAGTTTCTCAAGCGACTTTCCAAGCTGGCATTTTCTTATAACTTTGCATGCTAATTTCTGCCGAAGTTTCTGGATTGATTGAACTACTGTACCGGTGACCTTTTTTCGCCCTGAGGTTTAGTAATTGCAGTTTTATAATTTGTGTATTAGAAAATTCAAGGTTTGCAGTGGAGCTGTATGTCGGAATCGGCACAACCATACTAGTGTACAAATTCGCAGCCGTTGAGACCAGGTCAGGTGATAACGGACTTTTGATTGGAGACGTAATCTACTGCTTGTACGTTTGTAACACTTGTCAAAGTGTGCTGAGGTATCGAGTGATGGAGAAAGGTTGATACGAAGGTATTTTTATTCCTTCGTCTCGATCAATTTGTTTACACTGAGACGTACATCGAGCTCCAAAGTTTGCTTCGATAGCTTTTGGCTTGGGCCCAAAAAGTAGTGTTTCAGTTTTCCCTCTCTTGTTGTTGATTAGCAGCTCGCTCTGCTTCAACCATTTGAGATGCACGACCTTTCTTCGTTTAGTACACCATTGTCTGTTTGAAGGCCCTTGTGATGATAATAGATCACTTTATCAAAAGCATACTTAAGGATTTAGCAGTCTTCTATGACACCTGTGATATCGTTTAAATATGCTTTGAAAAGCAATGGTCCGATGATTTATCCTTGCTACACACCCGATGTGATGCCTTTTGATGGCGATAGAGTGCCGTTATAGTTTACAACAGCCTGACTCTTTAACACATAGCTTGAAAACCAATTTAGCTCTCTATTGCTGACACCATATTTTCAATTTTTGAAGTAAGGGGGCCGTGGTTGATTGTGTCAAAAGACTTTGTCAGGTCAACGAGCACAGCACCAATCATTTCCCCACTATTTCCTGCTGTCCTGATCTCGTCCATGGATATGGCTGCCGTTTCAGTTGACCTACCTCTCCAAAACCCATGTTTATATGGTGATAGCAAGCCATTTAAGTATCCGGTCAGCTGCTCTTGGACGACGTTCTGTGCAATCTTAAAAGATGGGGCGATAGTTATCAAAGCTTATCAAAGTTATCAAAGTATTCCATTCCGTGGGAAAGTACCTGTGGAGAAAGAAAGGTTACTGACATTTGTCAGTGGCTTTGCTATGACATGCGACGCATCTATCTTTGAGCAAGGTGGCGGGAAGGCTATTGATTTCTGTAGCTTTGTTCCCTTTCAGTTTTTTCAAATGTCTCTAGGCAGTTCCGATATTAACTAGTGTGAAAGTAAATACGGTATTTCTTTTGGTTGGGATTTCTAATTGGCATCTGCACACCGAATTTCTGGATGACAATTGCAAAAAATTCCGAAAACACATGAGGTATTACGATTTTCTTATCAGATTTGGAGATGTTTATATCGAAACGGCAACCTTGATCCTTTTAAAGTTTGGTCTTAAAAATCGATTTAACAGTTTTCTATGGAAATTTGAAATGATTTACTTTTCGTATACGGCCTATAAATTAATGGTCAATTTTCGCCCCAGTAAGAACTTGTATGTCCCTTTTTACCGCTTCATTGTTTGTTGCAATAATGTCAAGTAACGTTATGGCGGATCGTCTGACCCATATACACTGTACTACAGCAGTTCCATAGGCGACTATTGGACCTATCGTTTTCTGCTTTGACTAGGAAAACTTTCTAGTCCTCCCTTTTCCAGTATTCGTTCCCACTGTAATGACTGTTATACTGACTGTAATACTTTTTCTTTGTCAAACTTCAATTTCCTAGCTACGGCTAACTCTCGAGTTCGGCTCGCTACTCAATGAAAGCCCTCTTTCGTCTGAACTCAAACCTTCTCTAAACTTACCCCTAAAGCTCTATTCCTCTCTCTCTCTTTTAAGACTTACTGATCTCTATACTGTTTTATTGCGTTTTTTGCGTTATGTTTGCTACGTTGCGTGTTTTTCTTATTCTTTGATGATAATGCGAGATACATCGAAAGCTCAGAAGAAAATTGTGTCTTCGTCGAATTTGCATTTATTTTTTGACACTGTGGTCTTCCTAAGCTATCTTTGCTGGGATATTTATCATAAGATTTAGAGTTCCACCTGGCCAATCGATTGCGGATACTTTACAAAGGTATACCTGGGAACTCTAACAAACCGTTGTTCTCGTCTTTCGGCAGATGTGTTTCTGAGTGTCAGAATCTTTATGGGAGGAAAACTGTGCAGGAGATCATGAAGATGCAATTGCTTTGACTAAAGCCCACATATATTAAGATTGTTGGGGCCTTTTGAAATTTTACAGGGGTTAGGGGCCTGTTTTCATGTGTTTTCGTGTGCTTGCGAAAGTATGGCACCGAGCAAATAATAACTGCTGTCAGTGTCGAGCAATTTCTTAGGAAGGTTTGTAGAACATTCAAAGTTTTTCACTGGTCAAATCGCTTTTAAAAGCATTGAAGGCGTCTTTTAAATTCCTGTGCGCTAGGTGTAGACGTGTGATGAAACCTCAGTAGCCCTACTGTTTTCATTTTGGTATTTTTTATATATTGTTCGATAATTTGGCGTAAAATTTACTGCTGTGACTCTGCAATCACGTCCTCAATAGTTTATATACGATTTATCACTGCCTGTCAAATTGTAATAAGAAACAAACTTTTGCCAGCGTCTTTCTTCTGATCCGAAATTTTCAACCAGCTAATCGAGCAATTCAGCCTCAAGCTTTCGTGGAATTTTTTTAGTTGCGCAGTTTCATTGCCTTAACGCTTATCGATATGAAGTTCTTTGGCAGCAGTCTCATTTGATTAAAGGAGGTTAAAGTTACTTCTACCATACCTAAGAGGAGTACCTCCCTCTACCAACCTCTCAAGCACATGCATCTTCCTTACATCAGAGGCACAATTAAAGAATTCTTAAGCAACACAATATCCGATGTTCCTTTTCGACTGCGTCCACCTTACGCAAGACAGTATCGAAGCCCAAGGACTCTTTTCCTTCAGAAGAAACTAGCAACATCGTATCATCTCATATCGCATGTCATCTGAACACGTATCGGCAAGTGCTGTAGCTCTAGAAAAATACCGAGAAGAATGACTCGGGCGACGTAAAGCTGTTTTAAATTGCGCATCGAAAAGCTAAGTCAAGTGCTGTAGCTTGATAATTTACCTTAGTAGTTGCGAAGTCTATTGCAGAGTCCAGTTGTCGTTTACCTATCATTAAGACTCGACATAGTTCACATGCAACTTTTCAAAGGAATGGTTGGCGAGGCGCAAGGATAAACATTTGGCATTAAACCCTGTAATTTATGGCGTGAATTTTTGTTGATGCCCTTCTTCATAGATTCTGCTGTTGTGTCAATTGATGTGCCCGTGTCATGCGACTGTCCTAAAGTAATTTGGGTATGTCGAAGTTGTCTTAACTAGCTTGAACGCTGCAATGTCAGCAGTTTAAAGCAATTTATCGGCATTGCGCTTCCCTATTGCAATGAGTAATCATCATCTGACTTAGATAGTCATCACCAACCTTTGCCTCTGATTCTGACCGTTGAATTTTTATTTATGATGTTTTGATCTTAACACTTGAAATTTGGTTTTTGCTGCCACACTCGTCACGCACCTTCTCATCAGTCCTGCATAAATATGCATGTCTCTGTCCAAAACAGTCACTATGGGCAAAACATTTATCATCAGATTTCTCATTTGATTGAGAAAGTCCTGTGCCACCCTTAGAAAACTTTCTTAGTTTTAGTACTGCTCGCGTTGTTGGTAGCCCCTTACTCTCTATTGTTGTTAGACCGTCTATCTACGTGAGGCATCGTGATGAGTAGAGGCAAAGTCAGGCTGTCTATGGTCAGCAACATTTTTCGTCAACGATTCGTAGTGCAACTCAGGATTAGGGTTCCCAACTTTGATCGCGAAAAATACCGTATGGGGAGGAGGGAAGGCGTATGATCACACCCATAAATATCTTACAAGACTTGAGTGCGTTAAAAGTATTTCAAAACAACAAAATTCGCATTTTAATCAACATGAAAAAGCTTTAGACAAAGTACTTGCGTGAAGTTCTACTGGGGGTCAGACCTAACTACATCCACAGACTGAAGTAAGAAGTCCATTCCTTTCTCTATAGCCTTTGATGTAAACAGACTTTGCACACCAGGGCGAACCTCACAGAGCTAACTGTGGATTAAAGAAAATGCTTTACATTTTTAGTGAATTTTTCTGAAATACCGCATATTGTCGTGTACGGTAGGGGTCTTTACTATACAACGTGCAAGAACCCTAAAATACCTTATTGTACGGTAGACTACCATACAGTTGGCAATCCTACCCAGGATGAAGCGATCCTTGATTCAGATCAATTAGCAAATCAGCACGTGTCCACCAGGGATCGTAAACGTGTGATGCACGCTCAAGGCTGATTTACACGCTCCCATTTTGTCGGGCCGATTCACAGTTCGTATGACGCAAGTCTGTTGTTCAGGAGTCTAATTTCATGGTTGTTGATCTCAGAACCAATCGGGGCGATTTTTAGAAAGTCTGACATTTGAACAGTCCGACTCCCGATTTTGGATGTCGTGGCAGTGCATCAAAGTTTTAACATGCCTTGAAGTCGCGATGGAAAGCATGAATTTCTTCAAAGCAGAAACTACACTACTTTTAGGAGCGTCTTGTAGGGGCATTCGGTAAGCATATCAAAAAATATTGCCGTAAGTTTTATTTGCAATTTTAGCATAGTCGAAGCTTTTCATGACAAACAAATCAGCGAAATGTGGTTTCTCATGCATGGTTATAACACCACCCAAATGAATGCAGCCCCCAGAACCTCGGTGATTGCTTATTTCCCATTCTCAAGTATGGTCTCCTATTCAGCTTCTCCTACTGTTAATGGACAAGATGAAATCCAACAGTGTTTTCTGCTCAAAATCATCGAGCGTGTCGTGGAGGCCAATTACGAGTACGACTAAACCTTGGGTTGGAGACGTGATTGAATCGGCCCGACAAATCGTAGCGTGTAAATCTGACTTCAGGAATCCTATTCTTCGCCTCATCTTGCCTTCATAAATCAAAAGCGATCGAACTTGATGGTTCGACAGGGCATAAAATGATGGTCCAGCTTTGGGATGATGGCATCGCAGGTGTCGCTTATTCTCACAAAGTGACTTTTACTTCACCTCCCGCTTTATATCGATCTAGTGTTTTCTGTTGCCTCGCGTTGATGATAAGACTTCCTCAAGCATCTTTAATGCTCTTCTTTGATACAGGATCGCTTGTGCTGAACGCTCTACAGTGCAGTCTGATACAGAATTTAGTGCTGGAAAACCTAAAGATCCATTTATTCAGTAAGATGAACCGTGAAAAAGAATGCTCAGTTTGTTTGAAACTTCGACTACGAAATAACTCTTTAAAGAACTCAATCCAAGCCCCATCAGTTGTTTATAAATCCATACAAAAAGTACAATCGGCTTCTTATACTCTTCCGTGTCTAAATCGAGTGGGGGCAAATCGCACCTTTTAAAAATTATCAACCCCGATTTCATGTAATAATGACCCCCCATTTTAAGATATTGACATAAAAAATTCCTAAAAGGCTGAAAATCCCAGGAAAAATTACAAAAATCACCCCGATAGTAAGTTTATCATGACCCCTTACCTTTATGAAAGTTAGAAAAAAATACCCACTCTTACCGCTTATTCGACCCCCCTAAAATTAAGCATGGAAGAGTACGCCAGCTTCTTATGAAAGTAAATATACATAACAATAATATGCGGTTGCAACATGTAAGGTTCGCATAATTTAAGTTAAATATTTACGTTGATACGTTTTACCGATTATTTTCTGAATCAAATAAAGTGTATGCCTCTTGCTGTAGGACCCTTACAAGTTACCTGTAAATACTTGATGTTGTGCAGTCATATTTACAGTCTAGACCTACAGGATTCTAGAGGCCCTTGACCCTCGAGCGCCATCCATCCTACAAATTTACCAATACAACGTCAAAATAATTGAAATCGATATTCTTTATATTCTTTTGTTCATAATAAAGGCAGTTCAAACCTTTATCTTCAGCAACTTGCAGCTTTTGCTAAAAATAGTCATAATCTTGAAAAAGCAGCGCCTCACATGGGGGTGGTGTCGAAAGGGTACGTAAAGCATACAACGGGAAGGGGGTTGCACCAAAATGTATCAAAGCGTACACGGGAAAAGGTCGTCAAAAATCACCAAATTTGAGAGTACGTGCTTTTGAATGAAGCCCTACAGACGACAAGTAAGAAAGATTTCTCCAGGAATGTTTCGTATATTTTTCCCCTACCCTATCACAACGGCCCAAGTTAAAAACAATGGAACTCCAACTAAGACTACACCCGATGCAAGTCCTTCCCCTAATTATTCTGGCTTATACGATTACTAGTAGAAAGGCGGTTAAGTCTTCGAGATACTATAACAGTGTAATACATTTGGCAAACGATGGCGTGAATTTATGCCCCCCAGGTTCGGGCATAGAAGTAAAGGAATGAGTGACACATTTTAACTTGATACTTGGCATTTACATAGAAGCCGATGGCAAAACATTGTCTCCCTATGATCTGCGTAATCAACTGCGGTCCGCTTGTCCGACCTTCTATTCGAGCAGTGGGAAATGTTTGAGAAATATACTATGCTGTTGGTCATCAAAACCTTAGACAGTGACGTCAATGCCTCCTTGATAAAATTCGTCAAATTCAAATTCCGTTTCTAGTCTAAAATTTATCTTTTATTGATTTTCAACAACTATAAATGAGTCTGAATCCCCATGAGTTCGTTTAAAAAGTCACCATACATGAAAACACTCGACTATCAGAAGGGGTTATTTTTCGCAAAACCTGCCATCTCAACTGTGAAGGTCTCTTACAGGTAGTAGTTCTTACAAATACGTGCTTTCACCAAAATTTCCTCCGGTGTAAGGCAATAGGAGGCGATATCGGAATCACTTATATCTTCATCATCACTAAGATTTTCCTCAGTCGTCTCATTATCCTTGTAGTATGTTTTACAAAGATCATTATAATTCTTTGTCATTAACTCTCCAGCGTCGCATCCTTTAAGGAGAAGGTCCTCGATCAGCATATCTTCGGAGTCCAATTTACTAGTAGAGACTGCAGCTCTTTCATTATCGCAGTAGTCGTCTGCCGACATATTTTCACTCTTTTCTGCAATTCCAACGTTTCCTTTCATCTTTTGGAATTTTGTAATCGGGGACTCTCGCAGCAAAGAGATCTTCTCCGTCTTGTCTACAAGACGTTTGGATGTTGAAGATTTGTCAAAACTGCCAGAACCCTCTTTCATGTCATTCAATAGAGAAGTATTGTACCTTCTACATGGCTTAAGAGGATCCTTGCGACGTCGGTGAGATTTCTGAAATCTCTTTTCGACTCTTCTCAATAATCCTCGAGTCGTTTTTCCTTTATCTTCAGAACACGATTTTTCATCACTGTTCTTGTTCTTAATACGAGTCACTGCATTTTTTATTTTTCTTTCTTTTACATTGGTATCAGAGTCCTCATCGCTATTTCCATCATCATTTCTATTAGCTACTGGTGAAGAGTACTCTACAATGTCATCCAAAATTAAGTAAATGTTCTGCGCCGACACATGGGCAGGCTTCCAGGGCATCCGCTCTGCAAGACTAAGCAACATCCTTGAAAGTCGGGCAACCATTGTGGACAATCTCGCAACATTCACAGACATCATGTTAGCAACATCCTGATTTGTAAGTCCCTTTGGCATGAAGTGTTTGGTTGCCAGAATGCACAAGGCAGAGGCTAAGTATGCGAACCGATATGACGTATATGATAACTCGGGCTCGAGTAACTTATACATAGTGGAAGCTAAATCGGTTATCTCTGTTAGCTTGGACGGTTGATCATGTTTTGACATTATAAAGTTGTCACACTTCAAAGCCACATCGTATATGTCTCCAAGGACCCCAGTTTCTTCACGTGGTTTAATTTGTCCGTTTATTTGCTTGTAAGCAGAATACAGCTTACAATACTCGATGCGATAGGTGTTGCATAAGTCACGGAAGTCAAACTCGATTCCTTTCCTTTGCAGAACATCCGCAATACACGCAACAGCGTACCGTTCCTTATCTCTCTTGCACCGGCATATTCTCCATACTTCTTCCCCACGTAAGGATACTTGTTCTCTCATGTCACTTGATAAACCTCGAACACCACAAAAGTTATCTAACAAGGAAAGAAACTTTCTCATATGCAACGTCGACGCTTGGCGGTCATCTTTTACCTCGACTTTTCCGCCAGTGGCAACCCGCATGTCATCAGCTCCCACAACATTCCCGCAATTTTCGCAATACGATTGTTCCAACCCATGAAAAGTGTCCTTTACCACGACTGGGTTGCTACAATCACACAATGACAAGGCACCCTCTGATAACGCCATTGTCTGTAAAGAAATCTACAAAGGAATCCGTCCTAGTATAAACCTCTCGCTTTACGACTCTCGCACAGTGAAAGAATTAAACAAATCTAACGGGCGTGATCTGGGCTTGGTATCGAGACCTGTCTTCTTCTATTTGCGTAATACTGCCAGTGAAGTAATTGTTGCTCATCAACGAATTTGGCACATCCAGGATAGACCAATTCCTTCCGAAACTGTTCATATTGCAGCAACTCAAGAAAGAAGAGGCATTGTGGGTACCTGAATCGATCAAATAAGAAAGAAAACATTTAGAATCGAAAAATCTTTTAAAAATAAAATAAACACTTTTTCCCACTCAAGTGATGCGCCTATAGAGGAGCTAAGAAAAGAGAGCCAACTTCCTACTAGGCTTCCTTAGAAATCCTTGACCCATTAGAAGATCAATAATGCCATGCGAGTCTTACATTTGGTTCCGCTGAGGGTACACTGTTGATAATAGTTCATCTCAAGGCGCTAAATTTCTTTGGCTTGATAAAGTTTTGAGTAGGTAGTAGGAGTCAGTAAATCGATCAAGTACACACTTGTAATCTTGATGCAACTAAGCGATTTAACTCCGTCAGTCTTTGGGTAAAATTAGAAGAAGTACAAAGGCAGCGGCTTGGCAGCGTTCAATGGGCTTTGGACACACCGATGGGCCGGATGGTAGTCCTTCCATGGTCAAGTTTCATGACATAGAGAGTCTATATTGTGAAATCGCGTAGAGTGATTGGAGAACTGGGAGCTAAAGTGGCATCAGGGTATGTTCCCAGCCGAGTTCACCAGGCTTAGCTGGTAGAGCAAACGACACGAATGCTTGGGCCACAGATTTAAATCCTGTCGGTGTCATATTTACTATTTCTCTGGTGCGTTATCATACCAAAATAGTATAATAGTGTGGCTTCTAAACTTAGATAGGGAACCTTTTTGAGTCCTTGAGTCCTCTGTCCATATTACATTTTCGGTATAACTGTGTGTAATTTTGGACTTTTACGGCAAAATCCCGAACTGTATGATACTTCCCAAACAAAGTAATTGTTGTGTTCTTAATCTATACAAAACAAATGGACAATTTATTACTTAAATTGGTCGTTTTGATTTGCGTTTTTCTTTGCCTGTCGACTAAACTATCAATATATTAGATGCGTTGTTTTCGGTGATATGCTCCATTTATTGTTATCACTACCTTGTAACCGACTATAAATAACAGTCAAAAACTTTTAGACTTTAAAATTTTTCGGTGGAACAAGGCTAGGAAGCGTATAGGGTTATATTGATACTAGTATGTCAAATTACTGAAATTCTGACCTATCCTTAAACCTTTGTCAGCCTTTACAAGCCTACACTACAAACTAAAAATAAACTAACCTACTTGGGTGGTGAAATTTGTCGCTAAAAATATCTATTAGACCTCTGAAAAAATCTTAAAGAATCGTTACACGATTGAATGACGAGTCAACTGAACAGCGAACAAATGACATTGTACAACAGGTACTGAAAAGTTAATCAACATCCACAAAAGGTGTCTATTCTAACACAGGGCTCTTCATTGGTGTCATATGAAGACACATGCTCGCTGTTTGGTGAGCATACACTTTGGAAAACGGCCTAATTCCAAGTAAAGTGTTATGTTCAAAACAAATATTATCACTGAAATGCACTGTGAGAGATAAGGCTATGGTTTCAAACTGATTATCATTGTCAGTCTTCATAGTACGTGCAAATAATGAAGGCATGGCAGAAATGTTAACATTTCCAATCATTAGCTAACACAACCGTGTCACTCAATTAGGTATCAATCACAGGATCCATCGTTTAATCGATCAAACTCTAGATAAAACTTCGCAGGACAATGTACTATTATTGTAGCTATGTTGATTTCTCTAAACGTAGCCTACAACAAATATTCTATGACAGAGCCTGAAGACGACGAGTTCACTAGTTCTTACGTAGTCAGCCTTGGGGGCAACATATAATGGGATATGTGTCTTTTTCAAAGCAAGCTTCTCCAAGATAATCTTCCCTTACAAAATTACTTTAAAATGCTATTAATGGAGATTATAGAGCCTCGAAGTGTATCATCAAATTTCGATCAACGTCAGAATATGAACAAAAATACTGAACTTACTTCAAAAACTTAGCATAATCTGGCTCTCTCCAGTAAAGAAGGTACTTGAGATAGTTTATAAACCCTGAATCTTTAAAATATCCATGCTGTGCTAAAACTAAAGAACACAAAGATCCATTTTAAGCCAATAAATGCTAAAAACAAACAAAACTAAACTATACAGACCATTACAGAAATAGTAAATTAAAACGGTTGCTAAGGCGCTAGATAGAGATCATAACCCGTTTTACTGCCAAGTTTAACCAAACACGGTTACTAATAGTAGTTAGATTTGACTTCTGGGTTTATGGATACTAAAGCCCCAATCAGTCAAGTTTCTCTTCCGAACATATATATACATACACCCTACAACTGAAATGGTGTCTCTTTCAGTACTGATTACCCGAAGTGACACCGACAAAGCGTTGAAAGCGTAGTGTACTTTCTCTCACATAAAAGCAGCGCGTTGCAAGATGTTGGCAATACCACAACGACGTTAAGAGATTCAACACCGTCAAATTTCAGTACCGTATGTTTTCTACGAGGGAAATGAAAAGAAGACCCTGTATCAAACCTTAGCCTACACTTTTTCCACACCTTTTCTCCGAAGATCACAATAGAATGGAGGACTGGTCATTTCACCTTATTAACAATCACGAAAACAAGATGGGTTTGTGGTAGAAGACAGCAATTTGGCAAATATGATCATAATAAGTGGTCTGACTGAAAGAGAAGTTAACCTTCCCGTCCTGAGGCTCCGGGTGATTCTTTGTATTCAATCTTACTATACTTCACGTTTAAACTGTGGCAAGTAAGGGACTATGTTTGTTTTAGTCATTCAAACCCCAGGAGGCTACCAATGGGTGGAGTGGAAGCCATCACAGATAACTGATTATTGAGTGGATGCTAAGGAAATAGAAAATATGTTACCATCGGGACTCGAACACGTGAGCTACGCATGCGCCACGTTTGCTCTACGAAATGATAAACGAGAATCCATTTTAGGTATCCTTTTTACATGTGACACGAAACAAAATAAAATATGCGTCTTTGCTTTCAAAGATAAGTGAGAACTTTTGCATCCTCTTATGAAATTCTCTGGTGTTAATATTCTTACATTATACATTTGCATGGAATCTTTGGAAAGTCTCTAGTTTGCGAATAAGATAATATTAAAACTGAGTTGACAATCTGCATTTTTGAGGAATATACAATGATTTCCCCTACCTGAATGTTGGCAACTAGTTCCCTAAAAGGGTACCTGATTAGTGCTGCCTGCGGTATGAGAGGCCAAAGTGACAAGAAGCAACCAGTGGGACCAAAGAATTTACTTTCCCATTGAAAGCCGGAGGGCTTTCAAGGGATACGTAGGGAACCATCAAACCAGAACCATAAGAGCTATTAAAATAAATTTGGAGCCAGAAGACCAAAAATTCAAATTGAATGGCACTTTAAAAAAACATCCTCCTCCTAAAAAGGATGACCGATGACATTGCTTCTGCCTTGGGAAAATGCTTCTGATTGTTACTATAACCAAAAAAAGTAATCAAAAAGGAGAGTGAATAGTTATTGAGGGACTGTTATGAACTGTCAACATAGGAATATATATATTGTTAAGTCGTTCGAAGTTCAAACTGGCATGAACATCAAGACTGTTGTAAAAACTGTTAATTTCTAACTTTTCTGATGGTTAATTATATCATAGAACTGCAGTAGCAAGCACCTTTTACTTTTCTCCTTCACACTGACTAAAGCAAGAAAGATGTATATAAATGTAAAGACTTACAGTTCAAATAATGTGGATTGGCCAAGCACTGTACAAATTCCAATTCAATTTGAAATCGGGTCGTTTCATCTACTGACAGGCCAACCCCTAAAATTGGTAAAGTTAAAAGGAGGTCTTAAGTTACGGTATAAATAATAGGATTTGCTGTTGGGAAAACAAAGTCAAGAAAAAAGCAAAATAGGCTTTACATGAATACATAACACTAGCTATCTTGGTTATGTAATTCTGCAGCTCCTAAAACACTACTGTACAACTCATAACACTTGCCTATGACTACAGTTCCCATAAGAAAATGTGAACTCCCACAGTACAAACATTTTGCTTATGATTGGTGGTTATAAATACGTAGTGCATAACAACAGAATGTAAATGTTAGTTGCTTACACTTTGGCATAACAATATCTATATATTAAATGCTTTTATGAGGTTGTTTCAAAGGCAGTGTCAGTACATAGGCTTTAAACAGGTTATCAGCATCATCATCAAGAACTAATGGCCAAGTTGTTTAACCAAGAAAAGAGAATAACCCACTATACTTCTGGCCATTTTATCACTGGGGTAACTAACAAAGCAACAAGGCTACAATTAAAAATAATATTATTCAATATGGGGTTCACACTGTAATGGAACTAGAATGCAGCAAATAATATGGTGGTCGATAACAGGTCTACATCAACACGTAGCTAGACCTAACGTGAACTATCTTGAGGAAGTCTCTATAGGAAGGTTTTACCTCCCACCTAAGTGTGTTGAAGTAAATCATGTGAATCTTACTATGTCTATCAGGTAAGTTTGGAAAGAAATTTGAGAAATAGCAAAAATGGCTGGAAAACAATTCAAATGCCCATATATTTAAAACATGTGCTCTATCAACTGAACTAGGTTGAGCTACATCACTTTTGAAATCTTAGCCAAGCAGGAAAGCCACCTGAGCAATCGGTCTGTTCTAAGCAAATTGAAATTTCCCTTTTTTTATTATACATTTACAAGTATATTGACATAGAAGAAATAGAAGCCACCCACTTCTTCCCTACCAAAAGAATCTCCTAAACTTTACTGTTTGCTTACAGTGCTTACAGCTATGACGACTGGAAGATAAAGATGACAATAAAATTGCAACAGCATGTAGGCCAATAGTCAAGGAGTACAAACATCCTGTTCATTTCGTTCTATTAGAATCATGGTAGGCCATCACAGCATCCTCCTGTCCCCAAGGATAGTTAGGGGTAAGGGATAAAATTTCCAGTTCAGGAGAGGCAGCAAATTTTGAGCTAAGATGGTGGGGGAAAGCCAGATAGAAGGGAAGTCTTTATAAACCAAGTGTGGGGAGGGCAGAGAAGATTAACACTCTTTGAGAGTAACATGTGGCTAAGATTGTTAAGTGTCAAGTTAACACATTCTTTAATTCTCATCATTTGCCCAACAATGCCTTTTAACTGTTTTTAACAAAATATGGGATACTCAAGATCTGGAGGAAAGATTAAGATTGTGATGATGATGATGATGATGATGATGATGATGATGATGATGATGAGCATCCTGCCCCAAGAATTGTCTCTCTGGGTCATTCCATGAAAACGTCAACCATGTTGGCAAAATTTCAAATCCATATTATCATAGATCTAATGCAGTTGAGTGATACATGGTACTTCAAAGCTTAAAAAAATTAGTAGGAAAATTTTTCCAAACTTCTTGATTTTTCAGGAAACCAGGGAGAAATTAGCCCCAAATCCGCCAATGGTAGGACCCGTTTTCAATAGTGATGATAAATCAAGAAACAAGTAGTTTATATGTAAATGGCTATTGATCTTTTGCAACATTGTAATGCCTTAAGGTATAAAGGTTAACAAAATAATAGAAACAGAGAAAAATATTTATTGTATGTCGCGAAATACTACAATTTTTCACATGGTCTAAATTGCGTCACACACGTAACATTTTAGAGGTAAAAGTTTCCAAACACATAGGACTGTTGCACTTTTCCAGATGATCTTTTGTAATCTCTGCATACTTACTGGTATCATTTAACTCATGAACAGTAATTTAATCTTTCATGAATAATTGAGGCAGGGTTGAGTTTTTAAGTATGGTCACACACGTAACGCTACACTTTTGAGTGGATATCACAAAATAAGAAAATGGACTAAGGAAGGTCTATTCATGATTTCATCTTTTCAAAGATAATTGTAAAAAATATTTGTATGATATTTACTACATCATAATTGACTTAGGTTCTCCTGTTGAGCAAACATTCAATAATGATTAATTTCTCAATTTTGTTTCAATACTCCAAATACATACATTTGTAAAAGATCAATGTAAATTCAGAATACATGAAAATTTCTGCCTGAAACTGGAAGCACTAGGTTTATGATACTAGTAAGTAAGTTCTGGACAGACACAATTTGTGATGCTTCT
>JAAAKL020002183.1:0-27155 GCA_010016065.2 Carybdea cf. marsupialis auct. non (Linnaeus, 1758) | reverse complement strand
AAAGAAAGTGTATTGTATTGTTTTGTTTATCTACTGAGTAATCTTAAGACATCAGCAATTTACTGCTTACTCATGCGTAGTCATCGTATGTCCATATAGCATAGTTATAGAACCCTTCTAATAAGCTAAGGAGTGACAGCTTTGCCATATCAAGTTCGTATCTACTATATCTACCATCTTTATTCATTTTTTGGTTCTACCATCCGTTACCTACGTTCTTCATTTTAGTATTTGAATGGCCCAGCCTTGTCCCACCTGTGTCACCCGCAACATCCTTGATGAACACATGAAGGTTGTGAGTGACTGTGGCCTACTGTGCCACGTAAACTATAATTTACTGAACTGGTCACTCCAGTGTACAAACATTAGAGCGCTCATTTGGTGATATCAACAGGAGAATACATCAGAGCTCCATCCTTCCTGTACTTCGTTTCTTTCTCTTTGCTTTTCTTCATGTACTTCGTTTCTTGTTCTTTTTCTTTGCTTTCCGTCCTTACTTTGTTTCTTTTTCTTTTTCTTTGCTTTCCTTCTTGTACTTCATTTCTTTGCCTTTTTTTTGCTTTCCTTTCTGTACTTCATTTCTTTTTCTTTTTCTTTGCTTTCCTTTCTGTTGCTGGCTGATCAATAGAGTTGTATCATATGTAATAGTTTGTGAAGTGAGATCAGAATCTTCGACCATCTTGGTCGTCTTACCCTCTCGTCTCTTGGAACTCAATTGTCTCTGAGTACTTTCAGGCTTCAAGCCAAAGTAGAGTTGCCCTTTTCCCACCTGTCACTTACTTACCACTAGATAAAGGTACCAATCTGGTCTGATTTAAGTAGAAGGTAACAAAAACCAAACGTTTAATAGCAGCACCTTTAAAGTTGGTCAATGTTCATTAGAAAATTCTTCCTCTGTGTGCGCTTCTTAGTTTAATGGGTGACTGCCTCTTTCTTGCCTCTTTTCTGAACTTTAGTTAGTCAAAGGTGCCCCTTCAGATTGTTCACAAAAATTCTTCCTCTGGGCGCGCTTCTTAGTTTAATGGGTGACTGCCTCTTTCTTGCCTCTTTTCTGAACTTTAGTTAGTCATAGATGCCCCTTCACATTGTGCATGGTGCGCTATTTTAGAGTGGAAACTGCTCCTTTGTTTAAACATCCTATTAAAGATAGGTGCCCGTTCCATAACTATAGAAAATATTCGTCAATGATATAGATGAAGTTGCCCCCCTTTATTTAGTGCTCTTGAATTTTTTTAGCACAATCCTACGCGATCCTTTGAGAAGAGACCCAGGAAATGCTTCACAATTTCACATTGCCTTTTTAAGATACCCTCGTAGCAGTAATATTTCAGATTCTATCGTTTTTATGGGTGGAAATATCCAATATAGTTGCCTATTTGTCCCGTGGCAACCGCAGAATACGCTGGCATCTGGATGTATGTTCTCTCTGATTTCCCATGACTTTGGTCTAAAGAGGAGAAATGTTTTAACTCTTGCAAAAGTAACCAAAATGAAATGCTATAATAGCAAAAGAAAGATCAAGCGCATCCTTTTCTTTCGCCCCTAATGGATGACGTACTGTATACCTTTTTATGTACAAATATAGTACAGCTTCCTGCTATTACACGACTTAGTACTGAGTTTCGAAGTTCTGAAGTGAAGTGCCCCTGATGTAGGAATGGTATACGATTTCCTGTATTTTATGATACTAGAGTGACCTTGTACAGTGAATATACCTCAAACTCCCGAATTTTTATGAAAGATCGTTGGAAATTTATTGAAATGAAATTCACCTATAGAAGGACGTATTTAGTTGTCCGGAAGTGAAAGGTGTGGACGGTGCAACTGCAGCCCATCGACTTTTTTTACAAGAAAACGTTCAAAAGTTCGTGCTTTTCCCTTGCATCTAAGCATATTCTTTGGTCTTCGTGAACTCTCGGAAATTTTTCACCCTAAAAAGCTTGGCGAAAAGTGATATTTGTTCCCCCGATTTTAAATAGTTAGGGAAGACTAACCCCTATGTTCTAGGCGCATGATCAACGAAATCATGTGAATTTTGGTGAAAAAGACAATATAGATATATACTTACATAAAACACACTGTAGCTATAGAAATCTGCTAAAACAAGTTCCGGATAATCTGGCAGTTATTTGATTACAAAGTTAAACACGCCATGCGCTTTAACTATATAATTGTACTTGTATGCGTTGACGATGGGCTTTTTAGTAATGAAAGTAAAGAGGATGAGTAGAACGTAAAACATGATTAATATGTTTTACACACCTTTTAGTATTTATGTACCTCTGTCCCTAGTGCGACTAATTGCGTTTATATCAACTCAAAAACATTTCTAGCTTGGCATGACAGATCTTTAACTGAAGTCGAGTTAAACTCATAAAACTGCAAAGAGATGCATTCCTTGAGCATTCAAGAACAGCTAAAAGAAGCCGAGTGTTGGGATAGGATCTTATTTTTACAATTGGAAGAGGGTTTACATTATGCAGCCATGTTTGAAGCTCCTTGGGACAATTCCATTACAAACTTCAATCCCCCCCTCCCCCCTTTATCCTTTGGCATACATAGATGTTGTATCTGGTTGGAAACCTCATTTTCTTCTTGTGTCCAAAAGATAATAAATAAGTGTTTTTGAGAAGAGAGGATTTGAAATGATAAGTTAGAATATACACTAGAAAGATAGGAAAGTATATCACCCACGAGATCATGTTGGCGACATACTTTTCTATTTCTATTCAAAAATGATTAAAGACATTGTAACGTTAGATGGTCTGTAATAATGAGGCGGATAATGGCATACGCTAAGTAGATGTTGATATCCAAATTTGGGCATATGGGACGTGATTGAGTTCTCCCCACCCCACCCCAGCCCTGAAGGTACTATGAAGAGACTTAATAGGCCAAATTTAATACCAATGGGCGATTCTAATGATTTTGTAGCATGTGGCATCTATTTTACAATAATAATGTAAGAATGTCAGGAGATTGACGTACAAAAAGATAATATTTTTGTTTGGCCACGAAGGAAAATTCCTGCATCCACAGCCCATTCGGGCGAGTCAATAACACCAATCGTAGACTCAGACACTCAAAATTTGGTTTAAGCAAACTTATAAGAGTAGCTCTCCGGCTAAAAACAATTGCTTGTTTATTCTCATGTAACTAGTTTCAATACTGCTCTCTAACAAACAAAAGAAGCCGAAACACGTCTTCGAAACGAAGGGATAAATAGGTAATTAACTGATGTTAATTATGGCGAGAAAACGTCGCTCACACCAGGCACATGAAAATATTTGTGGACTATTGTTCTTCATTATTTCGGATTGGCATGTGTGTTATTCAACATCAGTTACTCCATCTGTCGACGTAAATAGCATAGTATAGAGGTCCAGCAAAAGTAACAAATCAAGAAAAGAGTCCATGTAGATTTGTGTTTGGGGATGCAAATTCGGATGCTTTTCTCAGGAAGACGTGGCATCCCTATTTTATTGTTGTCAATGACGTCTTGTAAGAGGAGGCCCCAGGAGACTGCAGACTGCTTCAGCTGGGATGTAGGGGGAGAGGCGATCGCCCACAGAACATATCACAGTGAAAACACTACTAGACGTAAAACACTTATCCGTCCTTTTCGATACGGAGTATAGACATAAGGACGCAAAGACGTCGTACGACAAGGGGAAATACGGTCAAATCACAAATAAGTAATTACTGCATGTGACTAGTGGATGACAGATGCTTTGAACTTTGCGCGTTGTCTCTTTATGCACGCTGCGGAAAGTGTTTCCGCTGCAGAAAGTGTTCTTGATTGGAGGAGCTAAAACATGAATTGGGATTAAGTGAACATTGTAAGCGAAACGTTTTCAAAGATGCAAGATCATACAGGAAAGTGTTCGTTGAAAGTGAAGTATTTGTGAGCCAATGTAATCTGCGCGATCCTCTGTTGCATTGTGCTTGGGTGATATGAAAAGAAGTTGCTGTCTATTTTCCATGTTTTTAAACAACCTACCTTTGACATTTTATTTTACCGATTTTAATGTCCCATGCATTTTTATCCTCTATACTTATTAACAAATGGATCTTCCGGGTGGATTACGTAAACCAAGTGAAAAACGTCAATGGCCAGATGCAAGTACTGATAGTAGCCAATTAACATTATTTCAATTATTTCATGGCCTGCTACCTAACCACCTACCGACCGACCAAAGTGGCTACCAACGGACCTGCGTACGCACCTATGTACATACCTATCTACCGATCAACGTACATACCTGCCTAACCACTTGTATACCAACCTTTCTACTGATCTACCTACCTATGTACCTACCTACATACCTCCATGCCGGCCTATTTACCTATGTACTTACCTACCTCCCTCCCTGCCTGCCTATATACCTACCTACGTACCTATGTACCTACCTACATACCTCCTGCCTGCCTATGTACCTATTTACGTACCTACCTACTTCCCTGCCTGCCTATGTACCTACCTACATACCTATCTACGTACCCATGTACCTACCTACGTACCTCCCTGCCCACCTACGTACAGCTACGTACGTACCTATCTGCCTACTTTACAAAATCGAAGCGCTGGACTGAGCCCCCAATTGTTTTAGAAATAGCCTTGCAAAGCAACATTCCTGTATTTTCCCTCAGTAGATATTACCCCATCTTCTCTCCTCGTGTACAGTAACATATTACTGTAAAAATGCCATGTACAGCAATTTATTCTCTTCTGTCACCTAATAATATCTTGTTTGCAGGTAAGGGTATGAATGAAAACAGATGTAAGTGAGGAACTGATAATCTGTAGTAGCACGAATAAAGTACAGGTTCGTGAAAACCTTTTTTCTGCGTTAGATAACTTTGTCTCACCCCCACGTTAAATCGTGCAGTTCATAGCCAACCTGTCAATTTAATAATAAACTGAAAGTTTTGACAAGATTCTCAAACGTCATGTTACGAGTCGTGTCTGCTTATTGCTTTAAAACGTGAATATGAGAAACACCCTTTCATTGATTTGACTGAAATGAGTTTCGAACGTTTACTATCGAAGCCAGGGCCTTCAGTGTAGTTTTGACAGAAGGAAGTATGTAGCTATGTCTGGGAGAAAATTGTAAAGGCGACGATGAAACAGAGGAGAGCCGAAGGCTAAACAAATTTCCACAGAAACATACGAGATTGTCTTCAAATCAATAGGTCACCTCGTGGATGTCTGCTTAAAGAATCCAACAGCCGGCGAAAGAGTCCAACAGTCCTTATAATCAACCTCTCATTGAGAGCTGTTGATTTTTAAGCCTATCATAACGTAACAATGCTATGCCATGAGCATTTTCTGTTGTAAGAAATACGTTTGTGCTTGGTGACGTAATATACGTAGCGAAAAAGAAAGGCCAATCTTCGAAATAGGTCTCCATGGCTAAAAACTGGGATGGACATTCCCTCTGCTCGAACAGCTTAATAAGTAATTGACAAACTCGTTTTCTGACCGTATGACGAATATTTCAAGATTCGACTTAATCGGCGTTTCCCACACGCTGCTAAAAAGATGTTATTGTAGGTAAGTCCTAATTTGATCTTTCGAACAAGTAATAGTAAAGACATCAAGGAAACGTAAGAGACAATCCATGTAGAGGATTTTGCGTCCATGATTCTGTTAAACAATCTGACGGGCGATCAAAATCACCGTGCCATGGTATGAGAGCTTTGCGCATGTACACAGCATGAACTACCTGAATGACCAATGCATCATGCATTTTATCTCGTATCAAAGTCTTCAATACTCGGATGCTAATCTCAGATACTTCCACAGGCATAGGATATCAACTCGGAGTAATACAGCCCCAACAAACAGTTTTATGGAGGCCTTCCTGAAGTCACAGATTCTATCAGAGGCTTCCATCTACCAGTGCTGGACACAGCGTGAGAGGTGCAGAACCAGCCAGGCTAACCATTTCATGTAAATCATGCCACGCTCACAGAACTAACGGACGGACAGCATGGATATTATCCATCGCTTCCCAAGAAAGATGTTGGTCTTCTTCTACACGGGCTACAAAGAACGCTGAGTAACAGAACGCTGACTCGTGAAAAGTGGTTTCATGAATTCGAGTTGTTGCTTATGTATAGTTAGACGATCAAGTCTTCATTGGTCGTGATTGGAAGGTCTAGGTCTGACGAATGAGGCCGTCAAAGTACATTCCTTCTTTTGCAACTTGAGCCTCAAGAAAAAGAACATTACAGCCAGTTCAAATTCCTTTCTTCATTATTAGAGGCCTGGTTTTAGTCTTCGCCTGGCGGAGTCCATCATTCGATGAAGTCGCCGAAAATTACAGCTCGTTTTCTTTTGTCGGTAATATAACATGATTTTATCAACTTCTTCTCTTCTTCTACTACAAGTACTACTGCAAGTACTCTTTTTACTACTACTACTACTACTACTACTATTACTGCTATTACTATTACTACTACTACTACTATTACTACTACTATTACTACTACTACTACTACTACTACTACTACTATTACTACTACTACTACTACTACTACTACTACTACTACTACTACTACTATTACTACTACTACTACTACTACTACTACTACCACTACTACTACTACTACTACTACTACCACTACTACTACTACCACTACTATTACTTTTACTATAACTACTATTACTACTACTACTACTACTACTACTACTACTGCTACTACTACTACTACTACTACTACTACTACTACCGTATCGTATAGGGAAGGTAATGGGAGACCACCCCTGTAAATGTGCTCTCTCCCCAGGACATTGCTCACTCTGCCTGGGCAATAGGCTACGCTCGAAATCGAGTTTGCCACCAAAAAAGGTGCGCGAATGAGCTGAACGTTTCCTTGCTGCTTACCTTGAATTTACACATGTGCCCAAATAGACCCTCCACTTAAGTTGAATCTAGAAATTGATTGGAAATCAGCTATTGTTATTTTGACGTTACATTTCGCTAAAATTTTACGTTTGGAGAGTTTCTGGTTATTCATCTGATAGGGACCGCGTTAATTTACCATCGATTCACAAATATGTAATTACGAAACTTGATATTTTGTTACTTTTTTTTCATTATAAATTGAGAAAACTGTAATGTCCAAGAGATAGGAATATGAAAGATGGGAATGATATTAAATACAAAAGAATGATGATGATGATGATGATGATGATGATGATGATGATGATAATGATCATGACGACGATGGTGATAATGATCATGACGACGATGGCGATAATGATCATGACGACGATGGCGATAATGATCATGACGACGATGGCGATAATGATCATGACGATGCTGATCATGATGATCATGATGGTGATGGTGGTAATGATAATTATTATGATTATTATGATAATGACATCATGGTGATGATGACGATGATGATGATGATGATGATGATGATGATGATGATGCTACCCATTGCAGTAAGTATAAAGCTTTAGTCATATCATTTTGCAAAGTACATTTTATATATAGTTTGTGCTATTTCAAAATACCTCGATATTCCCACAATTTCGACAATTTGCTTCAGGTATAGTGACGTAAGGATTAGATGGAGATTTCTAGCCATTCATTGAAATTTGTTTGCGTTGTTTTCAAGATAAAGGTTCTTTCGTAATCGGAAAGGCATCCTACAACAGATCTTATCTTTGACTTTTAGTTGCAAGGCGTAAAATATCTTTAAGCATCGGGGGTACATGCTTATTGAATGCAGCAAATGCCATCTACCCTAGATCTTCCAAACAAGCAGACGCCGATTTCTTTGCTTGTCTACTTTTACAAGTCAACAAAAATGCCTTTTTCGTCTAGGTTCGGCACAAGACAAGCTGTTTATAACAAGGCATGGTAGGGTTTTTCCTCAGACTCTTCGATATAGAATACGTACATATCCTTGTCGTTAAGAATGAAATTTGGGTAGTAGTACAGCCAAGAGAATTTTATTTCGAAGCCAAAAGGGATAGTATGTCATAGTATTGAGTTTGTATATAATACATTCGGAAAGATTTCATTGTGAGGACTTTTGTCTGTCTGATAGGACGATCGTAATGAAAATCATACGTTCAAGGACACCTACAAACGACGCTTTTTGCTTCTTTCTATGGATTGTATTAACTGGGCATTGTTGACGCATGGGTCTGACACCACAGAAGCAGATTTGCGAGTAACCATCCTCAGTAAATCGGATTGAAAAAAAGTTTTAATTTCCATGTGATATTAATTTTACTTCATCAATATACAATTAACAAAGCGTGATGGATGTTATCTCTGAAAAGTATTTAACAGTGATAAACTGCAGTGGCATCAAGAAACGAATTCTTCTAACAGCTTTTCGGCATAGTACTCATTGAATATAAGCAAGGGCACGGGAACATGTCCCACAAACAGAGAGACGTAGCAAATATACAGACGTAATTATAGGATTGGCTGTACTTTTAAGAAAGAGCTTTTCTCTTCCAATGTGTATTCTGTGATTCATAACGCCTCCTCAGGTTTTTAAACAAAGAATTAGACAAAGTTTGCTGTTGATGATCATATCCGATACTGATGAGGCCCTGGAAGTGACTAAACTGTATTTTATCAATCGATCGGTAACTCAACATCCCTATCGTCCTTATCACTACACACGTTTCAAATGATTCCACCTTTGGTAACCTGAACTCAGCCTATATATCAGTCAATCTAACATCTCCTGCAAGACGTGTTTACCAACCATCGTTTGATGTTAACGCTGTGGAATTTTTGAACTGTCAAAAAAAATTAGGTGTAGAGGTGAAATTGGATGATGTGGAAAGCCAAAGAATTATCGAGAGAGTAATAAACCGACACGAAGGCAAAAGACCAAAGTGGGAAGCATGATGACCCACTTGTCATTTCTGCTCTTGGTCATCCTAGTAGCCATTTTCACAAGGATTGGAGTATCAAATCAAGAAGGAAACACTTTCTTGTAAGTCCTTTCACTATATTGCAGTACATTTATTTATAATCAGAATGGCTAGTATTTCTAATAATTCCCTTATTTTACGCTTTCATAGCAGACAACATTAGTTAGTAGCTATTAAGTAATGATCAGTCAATATCGGTATTTACAATTCATGTCTAGGAACTTTTCTAAAGAGTTTCATCTTGTATTGTAAATGACCCACTCTGATTGTTAGAATTTCTCCAATTTTGTAATGTGCTTACTATGTGAGTTTAAGGAATCCCGCATTTTGCTTTGCATTTTCTGAAATAATTTCCGTTTTTATATCTTACTAATGGCTTCACAAGAATAATGATAACGTCTCTAAGGGTTTAAAACTAGGTCAGGCTAAGCCTTTACTAGTTACTTGGTTCTCTTTAATTGCCATTTAGTCGCCCACACTTTGTCAATATTTTCTTCCTTGGAATGACTCTTTAAATCCATGCGAATCACTTATCGCTAATAAACGGATATCTGACTTCATTAGAGGCAACCTCCAATTTCATGTTCAACGGTCGGTATAACCCTTCGGTCTACGTTCAAAGGAAAGTGGTGATGTATAGTATAAAGGACCTGATGTATAGAAAAGTCAGTAGATGAGATAATTCAGCTTCCATGGGTTATGGTAAGAGTTGGCAGGTATGTCCAACTCGCCTTCTTTGAAAGGGACAGATTGCTTAACATCTTCTAGATACCACGTTGTTAGTTGGTAAGTTGTTGTACCGTCTTGAGGACATACCTTAAAAGAATCTCACTTTGCTCTGATTGCGATATTTTTTTAACTTGGCCAAAAAAGTCTGTTTTAATTTGCCCTTAACTTCAAACTTCGAGTGAATTCCCAAGAAGGAATGCCTGTTAGATAAGTCGTAGAAGTCATTTGAAGAGCTGAAACTTCACTCACATACGGATGATTTAAGCTAGCATAAGAGAATCCAAAACGGCTGTACCAAGCTGAGTTCCGGATCAAAGAATGATACATAGACTGATGTTTAAAATACTAAACATTGGACAAGAAATCAGGCTAAACGGAAAAGTAGCACTAAATTGTATAAAGTATAGGTGGTGACTTATATTTCAACCGGTCAAGATGGTCTAAAATTTCTGCTTTTTAGTGTCTTTTAAACGTTCTAAAGCATTTTCGTGCTTGACACGAACGCACCTGTTCATTAGAGGCATTCACTACCACACTGAACAATTTTTTGCATTCGCTACCGATCGTCATGCTTCATATGCATACCATTTGGGCAAATATATTATTGCTAATCAAAATTAAACGTACAATAGTTTCAAATAATAGAATAACTAATTGGTAAATCTAGTACTTACTTTGGACTCGCAACACAAAAAAGTGCAGTTGATAGTAATCAAGAAACAACAGCAACAGGTTACTACTTTTTTATACATATGCTAACGTGGTATGTCGAAAGGCACAGAATGTAAGAGGCAATATGATGTATGTGGAATGGAGACACGTATACCTAATATCATGTAGGACCTGTGTAACTATCTATACATTAAAGAAAGGTAGTAATTTGTATTTCGTATTTACTAGATAAACAAGATTGAGTAATAAACAAAAATCTAATACCACTTGAAGACTTGAAATTGTTGCATGCTATAATTTCTTCTATCGTTAATTTCCTTGAGCTCCAATGTAGCACTGTCTGTACAAGATTATGAATATTCCCATTAGATTTGAATATATAAAAATATTTACAGGTCATCTAAATAATTTTAACTAGCTAGAGGGTTAAATGAAAATAGGAGACAAAATACATTTTGACTATGAACTATGAGAAGTTCAACAATGGCATAAAATTTATGAAATTTGAAGAGTGTTTGAAGTTTGAAGACGCGATCATTCTTGCTTAAATTCGAACTGAAGTGGTAAGTTGAGAACGCAAACTTGCGTTTTTGTGCGTTATCTCAGGGCAACCGTACGGCATCTGAAGGTAACTATATAGTATCTCAGAGTAACTGTATGACATCTCATGGTAACTTTATGGTATGTCAGGATAACTTTCAGCACTGTCACGTTTCCTTTGTGAATACGAACATCTTGGGCAAGTTGGGTCGCAGATCTTGACTGCTTAGAAAAATTTTATGTGCTTCTATGTTTAGAGGAATACTAGAAAATGGAGTATAAGAGAATGTTTCTCCAGGCATAGGTGAAGCGTCCAAATGATCCGACAAGCGTCTATGGAATTGACGTGTCGTCTGACCTGTGAATATGAAGCAACATCCGTTGACAACTAGAGTATTACTGGAAGCAAAAAATTAACTCTGTGTAACAGCAGTTTGTCCAGTTTGGGTTAATTCGTTTCACTCTCAATTTTTGTTATGAAATACAACATTTGCGATCGAGGTGGTTTAGCTGTATATTCTATAGTTTGCATGGCAAACACACTTTAACCGAAACATATTTAAGTGTTCCTCCGGTAAAAAAGTGCACTTGTAATATTATTCCCCCACCCTCAAGAACAAGGTGCTTTATTTACTCTTATTTGGGTTTGAAAGTATCTAACTTGATGTTTCCCTAGTTATGCTATATTTCTGAGCCTCGCAACCTCTTTCGTCGTTCTCACACACTCCATTAGAATGTGCTTAAACACGTTATTAGCAGATCTTGTCAATTCACTCACCCAGTTAAATATAGCATTACCTCTTAAACGGCTTGTACTTTTCAACACCTTATCAACCAATACCGCCTTAAATCTTTAACTTAATTATAATAAGCTTACCCATGGGCGTCATCTGAATTTTTAAAAGAGGGAATTAAGGAAGGAAGGGGGGCTATCATAACAACATACAATTGCAAGCCTATAACAGGCCATAAATAACCAACAAACCTAAGTATATACATATAAGTTAACTGCTGACATTTGTTATGGATAAACTGCCCTTACCTTGTCTATTTAATAAAGCATCTTCAGTTCCGGTTCACACGTCCCCGTAGACGTCGACGAGAGGAGGGTGGAGTCGCGAAAGATACTGATTATTTCCTTAGATACGTTCGAGTCTTGCTCCCTACATTTTACCTTCTCTTTTCAATTCTTTTGGATTTCAGAAAACATAACAGAATATGAAATTATCGAAATACCTTTGATAACCCTCAAAGATTTTCTAGTTCTATATTGTATACTATGGTACACTTTACTATGGTAGTGTAGTAAAAAGTAAAGTATCTATAAGGTGCTATAGGATAAAATAATATGCTGCAACATAGAGTAGTTAACAGGAGTTAGTCATTGATATTAGCAGCTCAATATAGATAACCCTCAATCTATAATCGACTGCCTAACTGTCTGTAATATTCTTCGGCAGTCCAAACTTTTAGTATGTACACGTTCTTCTTGCATGTGACATTACGCCTCAATTACCCCAATATCATGTTAATGATCGTGAACCCAAATCTGTACTATGTCATTCCTCTAAGAATCACTTTCGGACGGTTCTTACTCTCCTTGCCCCTTGAAGTGACAGACACTTGAACATAGAGTTTGTGAGTCATCATTCATCCCCCTGTAACAAGGCCCCTGTCTTGCACAATGGTATAAACGAGTATCTAGTTACGCTATCTGTGCGGTCTTGCGCCTGTCTTGACTGTCCCCGCCCTTTCCTAATCCTTTCGTTTCACACGCCCAGCTGGGATGCTACTGATTCTTCTTGATCATAGATAAAAGTCGAGCATTTTATCCGCAGATCTTTCTTGCTGAGTTTTTATCACTTATTTCTTCCCACCTTTCACAAGACGCCCTTTGTAGATTTTTAGTGTGTTTGGGTTGGTGGTTTGAAAGGTTTTTATTTATCTCTTCTTGACCAAAGATACCACATTTATTTAACAAACGATCTTCAAAAGTCAAGTTGACCTTCATATAATCTCCTCCCTCTGTTTGAAATACGAGAGATGCATTTGCAAACTGCATCCCTGTGAATATCAATGTTTTACAATGCGCACAGTGTCACTGAAGCCAAATCAATTTATTTATTGGCCATCTTTACTTGGGTCAATCATAAACTAGCCTGTAGGGGAGATTTTATCTGTAATGTAATCAAGTTGAAGTCTAGGAAAGTGTTTACCTGGAGTAGGGTGAGCTCATATCACGACAGACGCCCTTATCTCAAGGAGCGTTGCTCCATCTGGTAGTTCACCTTCACTTCATCTTCTCCATATCTCGCATTTACGAAAGTTCTAGATTACAAGCTGACATAACATTAAGCTGTCCGTCATGTTAAATGCAAACGTTTTTGTGTTCTTTTAACTCCTTCTTGATGAGCCCACTCAATATTCATATGACCTTCAATCGATAAAGTGGCTATAGAGTTGACCAGTCACATAGGCAAAGATGCTAACTTGCAAATATTTACGATAAAGATATCGATTTTCATAGGTAGAGTAGGAACTGTTAAAGTTAAGAGATGCGTTTAAGAGGAGTTGCCAACAAGTTGGCATAGCTCAGTTTGTTGAGGAACACGTCACGATGATGTAGAACCCGGTTTGGATAATGTAGTTGAATTGCAATCCTTCTTTTAATTTGCGAATAGTCTAAATTTAACCTAGTTTTGCTTAGGTAGGCCTTCCTCCATGTACCCCTTTCAAGTCATACTAGCCTCAGATACTAGCCTGCACTTTTATGTATATTTTTGATGTATGTAGCGCTATTGAAAAGAACCTGGGGCGCCTCAGAAGCTTACCACGCATGTTTTTACGTAATGCCTCTATGATGCAAATTTTTGACAGGTTATGCCCAATGCAGCCTGAAAGAGTGACTTGTGTTGCTTCTCCATGGTTGAGCTTGAAGAGTGAAACTTCGTGCTTTTCCCTCTCCTACTGCCACATAATTGACACCCACAGGGTACAGTTATTATTAAACATAACATTCTGATTTCGCCACTCGTTAAAAAAAGCAAATAGGGGCATACATGTCCCTTTGGGCGGGAATGGCTACCCATGGGCTTTGTGCTTCTTCCATGTACTGTTTAATTCTCCATTCTTTTTCTCTTAGTACAAACAATAACAGGGTTGATTCCCTTAAAAAGACGGCTGGGTTCTTGTTATTGGTGGCACGTATGACATTATGCACTCAAAAAGATAACGAAATTGCTTTTGTTTCTGAACCGACAAGTTTTAATGCTTCTAAACATTTAGAGATTGTAAGAGGTAGCGGGGCCGCGTGCCTACACGTCTGTACTATCTATTCATAGGGTGCTGCAAAATTGTCTGTACTCTTGTCTTACCGCTTCAAGAATTTAGAAATGTCTGGTTGATAAACGCTTCTATGTATATGTTATCTAATTAAAGTGCGCTGAAGATTTGAAATTATGCCATTATACAGTTGACAATAGTGCTAGTATTTGTTATTCAATAAAGAATTTGGAGTATGCGGGACTAAAGCAATGAAATAGGACAAGGCTGTCCGTCAAGAATCTCTGGACACGATAGGAAACAGGTGTTTGCCCTGAAGTTTAGTTAACACTAGAAGTGTTACTTATCTTTTCCAGGCAAAGAAGCCATACTGTCTTTTACTGAACACACTTTGATGTTAGATGATGGACATTTTAATAATATGATGTGCATACCGCTATTGCTACAGTGACCCTTGTTGATGCTAGCAATGAATAACGGCGTCAGACGTCGCAACGTACACAGACGTACCCTCTTTTGAAATGTCCTTACCATCATGAATATCTATTGGAGATAATTAATTTAGCCTAATTGAGATTACCGGGATCAGGGAATCTAGTTGACGTTAGGGATTAAGGATACTTGGTGTCTAAGGAGGCAAAATTGATATCTATTTTTGTCTGTTTTAAAAAATGAGGGCGGTGGGTTTGAGTATTCAATTCTGTATCATCAAAGGTCCAGGTATGTAAAATGGTATATCAAGTCTCTCGGTTTGTGAATCACACTATCCGTCATGATAAGCTTCATAAACGGTAGATTTCGATAAGAGACTAATAAAACGATTGCCTTGGTACGCAGAAGGTGGAGATTTCATTAAGTGCGGAGACAAAAAATCCAAACGTTAGCGAAAAACATGCATATGTAGCTTAAAAATGCACGTGTAAATGTCTGCAATCTGTTTACCTATTATTTGAAGACAACAACACTGCATGCGTTATTCGAAACATTCAAGTTATGGTGTCTACATTTGGTGACCTTTCCATGGTATATCCAATATGAAAATTGAAGCCAGGATCACTATCAAGTAAAATAGTACTAAAAAGTTTCAATAAGGGGTGGTTCTAAAACACAATTTGGTTTTTAGAGGGCTTGGGTTACTTTGGGTTACTCTTGAAGTCTTCTACTTATTTTTGTGAGTTCCAGTGCAAGATCTCGCTGTCAACTTGATCTATGGATCCCCTGCAATGACACGTAGCCTTGTATTCTTTTTGTTAATATGTGTATAGCAGTATAGCAGCTCTAAAATGCAGGTGCAGCTTCAAAAGTAGATTCAAAGAGGACATTCCGGACAAACATACAATCCAGCTTTTTCTTAACATTTTTGTTACGGGTCCATTAAGCCTTTTATCGACATGGCTGTTTGTTTGCTTACACATGTTCCTCCATGTAAGAAATTGTACTATCGAATTTTCAATAAGCTTTATAAATTCAGAACTGTCAAGTTCCTTGACGATCTTGAGAGATCCATGAGTTTCTTGCTCTGATGTCGTGCATTTTAAATACCACCTCCCGATTTTGATAGATCAGTCGATATGTTCTTCACCTCATAGATTTTAGAGTGCGGTTTCTTTCTATTTTTCCTGTTTTGGGTAAAATCTCCCTGTTTTCCTAAGTAATGAATAAAACTTATTGGTTTTGAAGAATTGAACGTGACATGTTTTCTAAGGTTGTTTCGTATCATAAGCAAAGTGAAAAGGAGTTGTTTTATTCTATAAACAGCAGTGGGTCTGCTTATCAGGCTCATAAAACAGTTTGAGCTTGTCGTTCGCACCTTGATTATTAAAGGGAACATGTAAATCGATTCTACGATAGCATCAGTTTTACAGGCGAGGGAGTTAGCTGCAATTATCCCTGATTCAATGGTACAGTGGGAAAACGTAAACATGCAGTCAAACACGATTGAAATTGAAACAGTCAGATACCCTTGCGTTGATTCGCCAATAAAATCAGCATAGCTATAGTGTATGCAATACCAACTTTGCTGTTACGAGTCAGTTAGAAATTACGGTAACAAAAAGGCCCCGCCGTTAAGGCACTGAAGTCGGTTAAAGCAGTGCAAGAACATTTTTTATAAGAAGGCAAGGCCCTAAATTCAAAGTATCATGAACCTTTCAGGTCTGAGATGAGTTTTCTGATAAACGTATTCCGTCAGAGGAAGCTAATAATACAACCAAGAAACCGCAGAGCAGGAAACTGCGTGATAATTTTGCATCAAAACAGGAATCAGTTTTGAAATTTCAGTGCTACTGTTTGCATCAAAGCAGGACTCTTCAATATGTCTAAATCTTCAACTTTGGAAGAAAGATATGATTTGTTTGTCTGCCTTTAATACTGAGATCATCTTGTGCGAGACGTTTTGCTGTGTCTTTACTTCAGTTTGTCTGAACAAGAATTCAGGAACTGGAAAGTAACAGAAATTGTTATTTTTTAAAAAATTCAGGGCTAACCAATTTATGTGGTTTCGTATTTAAAACACCAGAAGTGAAGTAGAAGTAGGAAAAAAGTGAAGATCGGATTGTGTATGCCATTTTGTAGCGAGTAGACGGTAAAAGTTTAAAGATTATTCTGTCATTCATTTAACATGTGTACATAGGGCTAACAGCCAACGAAGTTAAAGCATTCAAATAAATAGATTAAAATTGAGTTCGTTTCAAAAAAGTTAAGAATTTACCCAATTTACAAATGAGTGAAGGCAAATGCTTTTTTGGTTTGTGATCTTTTTCATATACGATGAATGAGAAAACGTTTGGGACGGGGGCATTTTTTCCTGATGCCATTTTCTCAAAGTAAACTTTGGAGGAAAGTATTAAATGTACAATGTTGAGCCATAGAACGATAAACCATTGTCTTGACTTTTTCTTGCTTGTACTCCCCTTTCTTCCTCAGACTCACAGCTGTAAAATAGGTGCTAACATGACACAACACATTGCTTCAAAACCTATGGAGCTTGTTAGGTACATGCTGAATTATATTACGATGTATAGGACTCGGTGAAGAACTATTCAGAGTACGCAAAGGCAACGCAGGGTCGTATGAGGGATACTTTTGTATTCAGTCCGCATTTGTGCCTGCTATCATTCGTCTTTTTGATATCTGTTTTTAATGTCGTGCCCCGCTCTCCTTCTCTCTTAAATTTTAACTCTTCATTATTACCCTGCAATAAATGAATAAAAAACTGCATGACTGGCAACCTTACCTAAAGTCAAATCTGCAAAATGGACAGTGGGAATCATGCGAGTGCTACAACATTGAATCATCCTCCTCCAATTATTAAAATTCAAGAATTGATGAATAAACTTCCAGTATACTAGGTAACCTTTCAGATTATAAAGCTAAATATGAGATTTAAATAAAATACTTACAAAAAATTTGAAAAGGTACTCGAGAAAAAATAAAATCGAGAAAATAAAGTCACTAACCATATAAAAGACGATAGAGCATGGATCATCGTAGAACACCATAAAGCATTAAGGACAGACCACCGTCATCACATTCTATGGTCCATCACAGACAGTAAATAGTCACAAATCATCATCTATCAAAGACTATAAAACATCACAAAGTATGAGCCATCAAATAATATAAACCGATACAAAGCATAGACCATTCACCCCCTTTCGAATCGTCAACTATTCAGGCACCTTACAATAAACTAATAACACATGGTGGTAAAAACATCAATTAATTTCAAACGTTTTTGAATTCATTGGAAGTCAATAATTGTAATAGCAGAAGTGCATCTACGTTGCTAGTGATTGTCTGTGCACCGATATTATTGATACATAGGAAATTATCGATAGGTATTTCTAGGTCACTTTGTCAGAAACGTTACAGATAGTGAGAGCTTTGACCTTGATGTGTTTCCATTATCTTTTCAATGCGATGTTGAATATTGGTCAGCTTCAGGGGAAGGTCTCCTCTCTCAAAGATTTCCAGCCGGCTACGTTTTTTATTGAGAATGTCCATGAAGACGCTGAACCCGTATCCTACAAGGCATGAAGTTAGGATTGGAAGCAAAAGACTGTACGCTCCCTTTGTCATGATTGGATACTTTTCCATGGCTTCTTGTTGCAACCACCTCAGTGGGCCTCTTGATTGATGTATCCCTTTCATCGAGCCTTTTGACTGATGTATCCCTTTCATCGAGTCGTCATTGATCAGCTCGGCAAGCTCCATTTGATGGCATCCCTCGATGTTGATGTCATCTGCAGACAGATATGCAGATAAGAATGACTCAGTTAGCCAGCTTGGAAATTCTATTTTTGCTAGTCCTGGAATCAGTGCCGGAGGTCATTTACGAGTAAAAGGAGATGGTCTGTGATGATTTCAAATACATGGTCGCAAACATGTCCTTGCAGCTGCAAGTGAATGAGGCTCGTGAAGTTGCATCTTATTAGTTCCTTATGCCAGAAGCCTAACCTGGTGCCAAAGCTCAATATCTTGGTTTTTGAATCAATGAGTGTCCTTTGAGAACCATGCACCTCACAGTTCAGGACTTTGAATTTTTTCCAAAAATATCAGCAAGGTTATGCAAGGTAAGCATGGTCTGCACATCGTTACCACTTAATGGGTCAAAAATGTCACCAAAAAATTCCTTCAGGCTATCGTAGAGCTCACCAAACCTGGCAAGGCACTTTCCTTTCAAAAGCCAGTGGACTCGTGTGTGCAGAAAAGTTGGATATGTTGATTGTCCGCTTCCTTACAAAATGCTTTGAAAAGTCGGTCCACCTTTACTCACACACTCACTAATCCTCGAGCACCGTGCGGTGCGTAGAGCCAACTTGCAACACAAGTGTTCGCCAGTGCTGACCACTATGGTCCACCTTTGCGAGTAATCAAAGGCCATCGGCCATCAAAGACAATAGACCATCGACCATCAAAGACTATGGAAGGAGAAGGAGAAAATTGGTGACAAAGAAGAGGATAGTAAGGAGGAAAAGGAGAATTGTGATGACAAAAAAGAGTATGATAGGGAGAAGAAGGACCGTATAGTGAAGTGGATGAGTTGGAGAGAAGATGGAGGGAAAAAATGATCATGAAGAAGAGGATGGTAATTAGAAGAAGAATAATGATGACAAAGAGGAGGACATTGAGGAGAAGGAGAATAATGGTGACAAAGAAGAGTATGATAGGGAGAAGAAGGAGTGTATGAAGTAGTGGATGAGGTGAAGAGAATGAAACAGGAAACAGTTTACTGAGTCTCAAGTCAAAAGGAGGGACGTATCTTTTCAAATACCATGAACAATTCTCTTTTAAAATATTTTGTGCATGCCAGGTTTTCATGATTGTTGATTCATGAGACACTTTCAGAAGCGCCTCCAATAGTTGTACTTGAGAAGCTGTTCACGTTGTCAATGACGTTCGTGACAGAACAGGTGGCACTCGACACATATCATTGGCTGTGGATTATTCTAAGTTTCACCAATTCTATAAATCCCTCGCAGGAAATTGTCCTGGTTTATCCTTGCAATACACTGTGGCCAGTGTAGGACAACAACTTTCAGATATTGTGTAACTCCAATATTTAAGTTTCAATTAAAATTGTCCTTATTCTATTAACTCCATTATAAAGATTACTTGGCTAGAACTAGAAAATATGAGGCTAAATTTTTATTACTTTCTCAACAGCACTAAATCCCCTTGGAATCACCGTCTTATGATTAATTTTAACCAACTTATGACGGCAATTTTAATTTGGTTGGATTCGGTCATAAATGGTATACTACACCATTCTTTTGTTAATGCTGACGGAAATAAATTCAGACAAAGCTGGAACTACTCTGCAAATCAATTTCCCGACACAAGATTATGTACATTCATGGAGACTACACTACAATCCAGTATTGATATGTTTCAAGCATATGGGGAGTAATAAAGACACATTTGTTCTTTGATGATAGATTTTCGATGCAGATCCTCAAGTCGATTCCATATTCATAGATTAGTCGACTCCTACTTTTTATTAAGAATGGTATTTAATCACAGATTATTCTATCAGGTCTTCCCATGATCCTTTTAGGAATTTGATGTTATTACTTCTTGTTGCCCACAAACTAAAGTAATGGTACCTGTTTTACTTAATTTTGTATACAAAGTCACGTGGTCAGTAAAAATGATTCTAGTCCATCACTTATTTTCGGGTATCCGAAAACCAGCTGCACACTAAGCGGACATCGAGTCTTACATATAAAACTTTAGGTCTAGAAAATCGATGCTAACAATTATGATTTGAAATCTGTAACTATAAGCAAAGAGGTGTTTGAGATAAGATAGAAAAAGAATTGTTTTAGTGTTACTTATTTACTCCATTCTTACATTAACTTCTTCGATATAGAAAGTGATGTGGCGAATTTCATTTACTGTCGTACTTTTCGATCGATCCTCGTCTGGACAATTACGTTGGTACTAAACTAGATATAAAATAACAGGGTTTTAAAGCATAATTAACTTCTTTGGCCATCACTTTCATGTTTTTTGGTGTTTTTTTGTTGTTTTTATCATGTGTTTGAAAGTATCTATTTGAAAAAAACAGTTATTAACTACATAAGCTCAACTAGGTATTCAAGTAATTGTCTTGAGTAACGTATTTCTTATAAGTTTTATCCGAAACAACGTAAAAAATCCTCTCCTTCCCAATAAATTCTTCTTGATAATGATCTACCTTTACTCCAGAATTGACATTCACACAATATGTCTCAATCTTTTACTGCCATGTCATTAGTTTGATCTTCTTTCAGCACGAGCACCATGAAGCCCCCTTTCATACATTATATCAATTTTATTGATTCATTCATTCATCAACAATCTGGAAGATGGCTTCCACATTTCCTTTCACGCATTAGTCACTTACATATACTCCCATCTACTCACATCCACTCCCATCCACTCACATCCACTCGCATCCACCTGCATTCACTTGCATTCACTTGCATTCACTTGCATCCACTCGTACCCACTTGCATCCATTTGTATCATTTTTCACCACCCTGAAGCCACTCGCACCCACTAGCAACCACTCGCATCCACTCGTATCCACTCTTATCATCTTGCATCCACTCGCATGAACTTGCATCCACTCGTATCATCTTGCATCCACTCATTTCCACTCGCATCCACCTGCATTCACTTGCATTCACGTGCATCCACGCGCACCCACTTGCATTCAATTGTATCATTTTTCACCAACTTGAAGCCACTCGCACCCACTTGCAACCACTCGCATCCACTCGTATCCACTCTTATCATCTTGCATCCACTCATTTCCACTCGCTTCCACTCATTTCCACTCACATCCACTTGCATACCTTCATTCAATACCTTGTATCGGCCTTCTCTTCGGTCTTCCTCTTCCTCGCATTTCCTCCCTGGGTTTCCATTCTGTTATCCTTTTGACACATTCTTGTCGCTCATCCTGTCAACACGGTATTACAGTGCTTCGTTTATCATACGGCCGTTACGAGACACAACTTTTAAAAGAGGATGGGGCGGGGGAATAATCGCAAAAAAGTCCAAATCATCTGAATAATTCTTTTCTTACTTTGCTGCACAATAAAAAAGGTTGAAATGAGGGCAACGTTGGATATCAATTGAAATGGAATGAACTTATTTTAAGCTGCTAGTGGTCTTTCTAAATTTTTCTTGCATGACACGATACTCAGACCGTAGTTACACAACGGATAATTGATTAATGGTTTGGATTATTAAGATTATGACCAAATGTCCTGCGGTCGTCTAATCGATTGACGGGTAATCAAGAAAACACTGTACAGCCCCCTCCCTCCCATCCCAGATAAAAAGGCCATATTACATCACTGTACGCAAAATGTTGATAATTCCGTCTTGACTTGGCAAATTCTGTTGACACATCGGTGTTTTTTTCCCTTTCAGTGAGCTATCGACATATGCAGCTCAAGCTCCTATTATCATCTGCGATCAAATACCAGGTTTGGGACCTGGACTGAAAAGTATGTGCATAGAACGATCGATTGAATTTGTTTTTGCATCTGAGGGATTTGATATGGGAATTAAGGAATGCCAAAGTTTGTTTCACAATGACAGATGGAATTGCTCCACCAAAGGAGATGTACATGAGAATGGTTTAGTTGGAGTGGTGATGGCAAGAGGTACCTGATATTATTTACTTTAATTAATTATAACTAGTTCTTCCTTTGACATTTTTGTTGCTCTCTATGTTTGATCCATAGGGCGTGGGTCAGACGACACAGCCCTCCGCCTACGTCTATCGTGTGCTGTTCACATTGCATCGTAATAGTCCATCCTGGTCCATTTGATGTCATTGCTGACCCAACATCATCTTGGCCCTTCTGTCTGACTTTCCACTGATCTGTCCGTTCAATGACAACCTGCATACTACCGGTTAATGTCTGATAAGATTTCTTACTGTTCAAAATTTACAAATTTAAGTAGCTCAACAGTATTATGCAATGGCCATAATAAAAATGTTCAACACTACCGCAGCCACAAATTCATGTAGAAACCAAATTTCCATAAAAAAAGATACAAGAGCAAAAATAACATGCTTCCAGAACCAAATTCGACAGGAAAACACTCTTGTACCTGAAGGATATTTATAGCTAGATCGTGCCAATTTTCCACTGGCCTTACTTTCTCTCGACTTTCGTGTTGCAGTCAAAGTTATTCATAACTAGTTAAACCATGCATATGAGATAATCATGAGTTCCTTCTTAAAGCAATACTGCTAGACCGCATTTCATGCAGCCATAGGTTTGAATATATTGTTAAATAGAGTTTCTAGATAATCCTATATATTACTCAATTAAATCTGAGAGATAAATCAACACTTTTCACTAGAATTTGTTTCAATATTTTGCAAATCTTTTGATAATGCCTCTTTCTGTTAGGTGATTAAATCCGTAAGGCATAGGAAGGAGGAATGCCTGATAAGAACACATCTGAAATGGTACACAATCAATCAGAATCGCTAGTAGAGACGTATTTGTCATTATGAGATGTAAACACTTTTATAAAATTGCCAATGACGGATCAAGAGGAATAGAAAAGGTTCATTTTAATAGCAATGTGTACTTTGTTCCATTTAAGAATATACCCTGACGACCTTTCTGGCTGCCTTTCCTATTGGAAACTGTCTCAATTGCACTTAAGGACGCAAGAAATGCGATACATATGAAAAGCGCAAGTAATAAAACCAACGAAACATTGGTTAGCCTTTTAATGTGAACAGGTTGTTCTTGAATACTCATCACACAGGGCACCAGAAAAGATTTACTGAGAGAGAGAGAGCCAACGTTTGCTTGTTGCGAGGAACGTTTTCCTTCTCGTTCTTGATTTTCTAAATGCCACAGTTAAACGACATTAAGATACGACATGGACATCAGCTAAAGAGAAGCAAGATCTCATATAGGGTAGATCCTTGGTTGTTATTTTGTATTACCAACGGTGTTTTATAAAGTTTATAAGAATCAAATTCAACTACAATCAATATCAATTTCAACTACAATCACGAAAGATGATGAATTGACTAATTTTGATACCTGAGGTCTGAAATATCTCATTAGGTTACTGTCGTTTGAATATGATAAAGTGAGGAAGAGTACTTTGTAGTACATTTAATAAACAAGCTCAATCACATGACGTTTATTTATGTCAACCATTTTCTTCCCATCGAAATTGAGGGCGAGTGGTTCCATTTTTGACTCTAATAATGTCATCTATGCATTGCTTATTATGCCAAAATCAAACTTTTTTTGGTCATTATTTAAGTCAATTACCTTTATACTAAACGGAATAGCGTAGAGACGATTGCGTAAGAAGTGAATTTGCTTTATACAAGAAGGATGGTAAACTCTCATGAAAAGTATGTATTTGCCCTCTTTGGATGACTAGTCTACTACGAACGTACTGGCTTAGAAATGTCATAAATATGTAAAAAAAAATTTTGTCGTTAGCATCTTATTTAATCTGTCAATATAGTAACTCTACTTTGAAATACGAATTTATAATCTGCCAATCTAACACCTCCAATCTGCTCCAATCTGTAATCAGAGATTATCAGAGTGTTTCATAATCTCTGCTGTAATGGATCTCTCCATTCTGCTATAAAGAAGTACACTAATGGAACGTAAATGTTAAAACTAAATGATTTATTTAGTTTTCCATCAGGTGCTAATTCTCCCGAACTAAGTTAAGCTAAGTCAGAACTTTCTGATAAAGAGACACTATCTTCTTTTCCTTCAATCTGTCCCAAATATTCACAACGGACGTTCTGAGTCCAGCAATTAGAAGTTATTCATAATTTATCTAAATCATTCATATATAAAACAGTTTGCCATGTGATCGTTAAAATCAAAGCAATGGGATTGCAAATCGATAAAAAATCCAGGATGAACTGGCCATCGTACGATGGAACGATTCTGATTTCAAAAATTATATCCATACGATTACAACCATCAGGCCATTATGAACCTATACTCAAACGATATCGTGCGATGAGCTACTAATCATACACCAGCCTCGCAATTACATCGAGACAAATAAACATAGTAAGGATATGCCCTTAACAACCCAGAGAAGATCACGACTTAAAAGTATTATCTCATCAACTTCCTATCAGGTATTTTTGGAGTACTTTATCTTACTTGGTCAAATCGAACCATCAGCAACACACATCAGGCAACAATGCAATAACAATGTACTAACCATGGCCACACGAGGTCTGTGAAACATGGAAATGCATAACCAAGGCCAATCGGTTGCTGAACGTTCTCAAGAACAGATAATTGACAAAGATCTTGATGGTCACTTCATATCATTGAATGAGAATTGAGAGGATTCTACAGCTAAGATTCTCAAACGGTTTCAGTGTCCCACAGGGGACTGTGGAAAAATTTCTGGGGTACCATGAGGATCCCATTTGTCCTTTGGAGTATCTAGATCAGTAAAATTGTATCGGCTTATCTTTGTTACGAATACCTCGAGAAAAAGAGATGTGACATATCATGTTTTTCTATTAAGTCACGCTGAAAAATCAGGCTGCTTTCTTTGCTCGGAATTGTTGACCAGTCAAGGTGTTAGACTATCACGAAGGAAAGGCCTCATAATGCGGTGGGAAAGTGTGACGTCACTATTTTGAACATTTTTGAATTAAGGGGAAAATACTCAATTTTCATGTTACCCTATTAGTGAGAACGTCAATTGCCAAAATTGAGAGCGATGCCCTTTCCAAACACGAAGATAGCAGATTTCAAAGTTTTGAATCTCGCTAACAAAACCCTATTGTGTAATGCTGGTTCCTAACTTAAGGAACCAAGGAATATCAACAGAGTTTTGACCAGAGATTTTTGAGATTCAAACGCCTCTAGTATAAACACTATATACACTATACGTCTGCTACTTTGGGAAACAGGCTATTTCAAGCTTGCCTTTTCATATCTGGAGTCAGATTGTACTGTTTCTAAAACATTTGATTTGTGACGTCATCACTTTCCCTCGGCATATAATCGCAGCGTGCTGCTGCACTACACTAGTCATTGTCAAGCACGGAGGATAAATTTTTTTGCCAGAAAAGATGAACAATGTTCTGTTAGATGATGCAGTGAAAGCAAGACCCATAGTTACGGGGGGGCACGAGGGACATTGCCCCTAATGGTTAAGTTTGTAGGTGCATTGCCCACTCGAGGACAAGTCCGAGCGAGCATTTGGTTCAGGTTTTTTTGTCTATCAGTCTCCTCTTGCGCAATAGAAGTTATTACGAAATACTGGCATTATCCTCCACCACACCCCAGCAAGACGCTGTTCGCTACGGGCTTGAGTCACAACTTCAGAGAACGCATTCGACTTCTGCAAAAAGTAATTTCGAATTCAAAACTCTTCGTGCTTAACTGTATACCTAAACGTACACAAAAGAACTTTCGTACTGCAAAACAAAACTTACAAAAGTTCCCTGATGACCGCTTTCTGATGTACCTGTTATTTTAATAAGCATATTCGAGTTTGCTTAGTACGCTAACCTTTGCTTCACTGACATAAATAAATTTCTGCAAGGATATAACTTTGTTATTCAAATATTATCAGGATAATTTCGCTGTTTCCACAGCTGAACACTTTTTCTGGAAGTCAATTCCTGGATTCTCGAGGTAGTGCAGCACTGCATTTCTTTTCTAAAATCTTAGTATTAACCGATCTAATACAGCTGGAAGAAAATATAGACGGACTATCAAGACTTAGGACTGGTCATGACACTAATGACACGCCCATTGTCGATGAAGCCCCCCTCCCCCCGAAATACCTAAATTGCAGGGGGAAAAAGAGATTATGTACTAGTGCTACAGAAATGTAGTTCCATGTTTTTAGTGACCCCCTTGATCAAGCTTAAAAATACGATTCAATAATATCAAGTCTCAAATCGATTACATTTCATCTAAAAACGAGAATCTCATATACGAAAAGAGATAGGGAGTAAAATGACCAATCTTAACCTTTTTATTTCGGTACGAATTTCGATTAAAAATACGAAAAGATAAGATCTATCTTGTCTATCGGAAAATACTCACTCAAACATTTCTAAACATCGTCTCCGGTCAGACATTCGGCATTTGCTCATTTGGTTTGACACAATTGAAACAGCATTTCTGAACGATAGCAAATCCTCTTTTACTGAGTGACATGCTGCAATAGCTTGCAGACAGCTATGCAATAGACAATAGAGGTATCAGCATCTACAATATCTTCCAATTTGTAGACACAGAAGGCAGTCTGTATTTGGTGTTTGTCGACTTTGAAGATAATAGAACCTAGGCTTTCATGAGTGTATTTTTCTGGGAGCACCGCTCACCCTTTTTTAAATAACGAGACACGACTGTACATTTGTACCTTTTATGCCAGCAGAAGAATTAGCGTCCATCATTTGGGAACACTGATTACCAAAGTAAGGGAGCCACCCCCATCTATTCTTTTAAAGGGGAAACAAACGTACTTT